>JAQQSY010002537.1:0-13614 GCA_028646535.1 Procyon lotor
CACTGACCCCTCAGAAGGCGGAGGTACTTGGGGG
Organism: Procyon lotor; assembly: GCA_028646535.1. Lineage (NCBI taxonomy): Eukaryota > Metazoa > Chordata > Mammalia > Carnivora > Procyonidae > Procyon > Procyon lotor. The sequence goes on from JAQQSY010002537.1 coordinate 35, forward strand.
AAAATGCTTTGCAAAAGGCAAAGCACGAAGCAAATGTCAGTGCTGTTAATGCTGGAGATTTCCCTTAGCTGCTCTGAATTTTGAAAACACTGTCTGGGACCTGGGGATCCTACTGGCTTTGACTTTCATGCTGGGCTTGTTTATTTGGGCCTTTTATTTGGAAGAGCTTATTGTGTGTCTTCTCTCTGGACCCGTGTGCCTTACTTTCAGCAGGGTAGTATTGTTCCTCCAGGTCCCCATCCCCATCGCCCTCTCTCACCCCTCCCCTTCAACAGACCACCTAGGACTTCTTCCCTGGCCTCTGAACACCTCCGCACCCTGGGATTCTGATGACCAGGACTTCCTCCTCCAGATGTTTTAGTTTGGGGGTGTTCTCTGACCCCTCTTCTCCCTCCGACTCTCCAGCTGTTGAGACCAAGGCTGAGACCCCCTGCCCTCTCCCTAATCCAGTGACCCTCTCCCTGGGCAATTCACCAATCTATGAGTCAAGTCTATCGGCACTCCGCTGATAGCAGAGAAATAAAAGATGCTTTACAGTCACTGAGCCGGGCACCTCGCGTGCTTTTTTTGACTAGGCAAAGGACCAGCTGATCTGCAGATAAGGAAGGAGACCAAAGATCAAAGGGTTAAGTAACTGGCCCAAAGTCACAGAGCCAGTGAATGCCTAAAAGTCTTACTCAGAATTATGGCACCGGAAGGAATCTTCCAGATCACCTCAGAAGGCAAGGTATCATAGATGCCACATACTGGTGACTCACGGTTTCCTCATCTGTAAAGAGGGCATAGCTCCCAACTTCCAGTAAGGATCAAGTAAGATAATGTAAGAAAAGTGCCCGGCATAGCATAGAGATTCGATTAAAAGTAGGTATTACGATCTAGCCAACTGGAGCAGCAATTCTCTCGTGTGGTGCATTGCAGCTTGCACACCGAAATGCAGACGTAACCAGAAGCCTGGCTTATTTATTCTTCCTTTGGGACTGTCTGAGTTGAGGAACTTCATGCATCAGGGGATAGAGAGCTGGGAAGCCATTGAGCCTGACTGTGAACTCTTTTAGAATGGGGTTGATGTTACAGCTATCTTTATTTTTTTTTTTAAGATTTTATTTATTAGAGAGAGAGAGGGAGGGAGGGAGGGAGGGAGAGAATGAGCGGAGCAGAGGGAGAGGGAGAAGCAGACTCCCTGTCAAGCAGGGAGCCCGATGCGGGGCTCGATCCCAGGACCGCAAGACCATGACCCGAGCAGAAGGCAGATGCCTAACTGACTGAACCACCCAGGCCCCTTGATGTTAAAGCTATCTTTATATCTCTGGTGCTTTGTTCAGGTCTTTGCAGGTAGTAAGGCTTAATAAGTATATTAGGAAAGAAAGAATGACTTCATCCTAGTTCTAGAGTGGGGGGAGGTGAGGCCACCTTTGATCATTTTTATCAAAGGTTATCCACGGGGTAGAGGTAAAACCACTCTGCCCGGTTAGGACTGGCTTAGGACTGCCAGTGTCCTAACCCCAAGCCAATGCACAACCTAGCCTCACACTGCATTTCTAGAGGCTCAGTATGATGGCTCGTGCCTAGAGGTCCCTGAAATTCCACATCTTCTTTCCCCGCCCATCACCAGGTCCCTCTCTCCACGTCTGCGTGAACCAACATTGACTATAATGTCTGTCATTTATTCGCAAACATTAAAATCATCTTCGATGGGTCTGGTTGACTCCATTTCTGCTCTCAGAGAGCTCAATCGAGCTAGCCATCAAAAAAACCCACCACTTTTATTCTGGAGACTAACAAACACAGAAAATAGAGAGAACAGTATATAATGAAGCCTCACTAGCCTATTATCAGCTTCATCAAGTATCAGCTCATAGCTGCTATCATTGGACACCGCATGCACCCCGATATTTTGAAACAAATTTCAGATATCATATCATTTCTGGTATTTCAGGAAATCTTTACCACAGTGATAGGGATGGAATTGTGTCTCCCTCCCTCCCAATTCATATATTGAAGCCCTAACCCCCAGTGTGACTATATTTGGAGACGGGCCTTTACCCAGGGAACGAAGGCTAAATGAGATTGTAAGGGTGCGGCCCAAATCTAATAGGATTATAAGAGGCAGAGACACAGGAGCTCCCTCTCTATCCTTGCATTTGCAGAAAAAAGGCCTCATGAGGAGGCCGAAAGAAAGTGGCTGTCTACAGGCCAGGAAGAGAGCTCTCACCGGAAACTGAATCTGCCAGCACCTTGATCATGGACTTGTAGCCTCCAGACCCATGAGAAATAAATGTTGGGGGTGCCTGGGTAGCTCAGTCGGTTAAGCGACCAACTCTTGATTTCGGCTCAGGTCATGAGCTCTGGGTCATGAGATCGAGCCCCCACGTCCAGCTCTACGGACATTCAAATTCTTTAAAGTTTTCTTTTCATCTGTTGGTCTTCAAAATAACAAGCTTTAAAATTTTTTTTTATTTTTAAGATATTTATTTGTTTGTTTGTTTATTTATTTATTTATTATTCGACAGAGAGAGACCATGAAAGAGGGGACACAAGCTGGGGCTGGGGGAGTGGGAGAGGGAGAAGCAGACTTCCCGCCAAGCAGGGAGCCCAATGTGGGGCTTGATCCCAGGACCTTGGGATCATGACCTGAGCTGAAGGCAGACGCTTAATGACTAAGCCACCCAGGTGCCCCTAAAAATAACAAGCTGATGTCTCAACAATGTTCAATGGTGATCAATTATTATTTTTAGAGCCACTCTGTACTCAGAGATTTCAATCCTGTTTAATGTGATACAGTTACTCTCCCTTCCGGATGCTCGAGTTATCCAACTTTTTGGATAAGAGTCGTGATGGAGCTCTTAGGGATGTAGAGGTGAGATGCCCTGAACCAGCTTGGGCTGAGAGGTTAAGACAGGTGTCCTGGAAGTGGCACCTGAACTGGGTATTAAAAATCCCCCTCCAGGGGCGCTTGGTGGGATCGGTCCATAGAGCCTGAGACTCTTCTTGATCTCGGGATTGTGAGATTGAGCCCCACATTGAGCGTAGAGATTACTTAAAAATAAAATCTTAAAAAAAAAAAAAAAAGATCCCCTCCAGAGGATAAAGATGGGCAAGGTCCCGCCAGGAGGAGGAGACAGCCTGAGCAAAGCCCAAAGCAACAGCCACCTTCACAAGAACTAATTAATATTAGTTCTGGCTTGTACCCCTCTTGCAGGCAGGGGCTGGCCCTTCCCAGAGGGTGTTAAGCTGGAGTTGACACATTTGCCATGTGAGTAGAGACCGCCCTCTGGTGGCCCTGTGGGGGCATGACAGGGAAGGAAAAAGCCAGAGGAGGCATCAAGTTGAGCTCCTAAGGTTTCCTCAGGGTGTTTATAAGTTAGACTCTTCCAGATCCGAACGAGAAATCACAATGTTGGGGCTTATCATTCAGCTACACGGGAGGAGGAATGATATGGGGAAGCTCATTAATGGTTTTGTCCCAGGGACAGCAGGACTCTTGGAAACACAGTAGACCCTTCAGGGTGGTCTAGTGATCCCTGTTCTCTCTGCACCTGTCACGCACACTCCCCCAGGAAAAGATCCCGCGGCGAATGCCCACCATCACCCAACATAATTTGCACAAAAGACCGTCTCTGGGTGGGTGCAGCCCCCAGGCATAAGCAGAGAGGACTTTTGTGTGAATTTTTATTTTTATTTATTTTTATTTTTTAAAGATTTTATTTATTTATTTGACACAGAGAGATCACAAGTAGGGAGAGAGGCAGGTGGGGGGGGAGGAAGCAGGCTCCCTGCTGAGCAGAGAGCCCGATGCGGGGCTCGATCCCAGGACCCTGAGATCATGACCCGAGCCAAAGGCAGACGCTTCTCCAACTGAGTTACCACTGACGAGTCACCCAGGCGCCCCAGGGATGTCATTCCCAACTTCCTCTGCCCCACACAGTCTTGCCACAACTGAGGACACGTTCTGCTTGCTGTACCCCAATCCCAACACGCACATATGGGTATGGGCGCCAAGTCTCTCTCCCAGAGACAGAAGCCTGATCTTTTTATTTTTTTAAAGATTTTATTTGTTTATTTTGACAGAGGGAGAGAGATCACAAGTAGGCAGAGAGGCAGGCGGGGTGGGGGTGGGGGTGGGAAGCAGGCTCCCCGCTGAGCAGAGAGCCCAATGCGGGGCTCGATCCCAGGACCCTGAGACCATGACCTGAGCTGAAGGCAGAGGCTTTAACCCACTGAGCCACTCAGGTGCCCCCAGAAGCCTGATCTTGACCTTCCTGTACCTTTCTGGTTTGTGTTGTGGCCTCTCTTCCCCTACCTACCCTTCCACATGAAGGATAATGTTCCCTCTCAATTCTCCCTCTCTCCACCAGGATTAGGCGTGACCGATTTCCTGAGAAACTTGCCCTGTTAGGTTCACGAGTACTGGGAGCACTTTTGACCCTATATCTGCCTCTAGGGCCAATCCAGTCCTAACTGCGCTTCTTGGCTTCTCCCATTTCTCTCCAGCCTCAGGCCAATCCCTCCTACCCCCTGACTTTATTAGTCTTGGATTTCAGACTGGAGCAATGAATAATGGGGAGTGAAGTCTCCTCTGCCTCTCCCCCAGTCCTCAAAGGTCCCATTCCTCACCTACCACCCAGCCCGACCTCCCTTCCCCACCGATAGGCATCTACCACTCCCAGGGGAGAAGGGCCGGGGGCTTCTTGGAGGCAGGCTCACAGCGATCTAATCCCCATACCTCGGCTCTTGGTGGCCGGTTCTCATTGGAAGTTGGTGCCTTTGTCCCTCAGGGGAAGAATCCAGAGAAAAACACGTGATGCTATCCTTGAAGTTTGGGCTGAGAGGCACGGAGTTCCAACAAGTCGGCACTGCATTCCAGAAGGGACCAGGCCAGACCACATGCAACAAGTAAGGCCACATTTTCCAAGCCAGTGATTGAGAAGTGACCCTTGAGTTCCCGACCCATGACAAGGATCGGAATTTGGATATAGAGGAGAGCGGTGTAGGGGAAGCACTTCAGAGCTTTGTAAGCCCTACTCCCGGAGGGCCAGGCTTCCCTCCACAAGATCAGTGACAAAATTTGCGAGACTCAAAGAGTTCGGTATGCCCCAGCGTTTGGGGAAGGCATCCACCGGAGAAGTCTAATGGCCAGACGGTAGCCGATGTTCCCATCCAGGAAAGAAGGAGAGACAAGTGACTGCATTGAGCCCAGCCTGTGTTCTACTGGTATCCAGGCTAAGCGTGCTCTAACCTGGAGCTGTTTATTTTCCATCCCTCTACCTCCCAGCCTAGAAAAGCAATGGGATTCCTAAGGAGAAATTCCATGTCAAGTGCATGGGCTGAAAAGCAAGGACAGATGGTGTGGCAGAGGAATCTAAAAGGGAATACTCTGGAGAATCCAGGAGAGCTCCCTTGAGGAAAAGGAATCAGCTTGGAAGGTCTGGAAGCCCAGAGAACACGAAGCTATCTTAGGACAGTGTCGTCAAGAACATCTGGGATCCTCTTTCCCCTCCTCTGCCCCACACTCCAGTCCCAAGGGGTTCAGGAACAGTGGCTAGCAGGGGAGGGGGAGGGGAAGGAGGAAAAAGGTCCACCCCACCCCTTTTCTACTCCACCTTCCCCAGCTGCCCCTTCTGGTCAATCAGGCAGCCCACTTGCTGCTCTTCCTGGAGATGGAAGATTCCTACCCTTGGATGAAGATCCAAGGGTGAATTACTACTGAAGCTACACGTCTATAAACCAACTTAAGGTGAATGAAGAACTTACCACCTGAGAGTGATCCAGATAAGTCACAGGACCGCTCAGATTTTCCTCCAGGAAAAAAATTCTTCCACTGAATGTGTTTTATAGGACAGTGGGAGACTAGTGTAGTTGCATTCCAATTACATTCCAGCAAGTTCTTCTGAAATCCTGGATACAGACGCCAAGCCGGTCAGCAAACAGGACTGAGAATGCTATGACCACACAAGGACACTTAGGATGTGTGGTCTTACCCTCTCCCTGGACTAACACCATGTCTGTGGTGTGGATGATGGTATTTTGTCAAACTCCGTTCTGAGCCCTTATATCTTAATTCTTTGATCATCACAAGAGCCCTGTGCCTTCTGAGCAGATGGGTTAATGTTGACCTAATGCTGGGCGAGCAGCTGAGCTCTGTGCTGGTCACACGGGTCCCCGTTTCATTCATCGCCTGGCCACAAGGAAACATTAAGGATGGAGACGGGTGCCATATAGACTAATGCTCTCATTTCTGCCATCCCAGATCATTCCACTCCCCATACGGCCAGGAACCCTTAACCAAGCTCAGCTTTTGCTCGGGCTGGGCTATTCTACCATCGTCCTATCCTGTCCAGCTCACCCCACAAAGCTGAACCCTTCCCAGAGCCGCCCTTCCCAACTCAATCCTGAGGCCCTTTGGCTCTCGGGGAAGAAGATGCCTTCATTCACAGAGGGAGAAAGGGCTCCGCAAAGGATAGAGATGTAGGCAATTAAGGCTTGCTGGGAGGAGAATTCAGGGTTCCGATCCTCAATCCAAAGCAGCAGGTTAGCAGTCCGGGAGAATGACGGCGGGTCACGTCTGGACTTGCTTAACCCTCAGAGCCAGAGTGCGAATCCCGCAGGCCTCAGATTCTATGATGTTGTGTGGGAGAGAAGTTTTTATTGGAGCAGTAGAGAGGCAGTAGGTGGAGGTCTCAGTGCCCTAGGCTAAGGGGCTCAGGGCTGGGTGACAGCAAGGGGCAGGGACAGGAAGGGCTAGATAAAGGTGAGGTGAGTAGAAGCTGGGACCCCACAGCTTTCTTTGTGGTCCTCGAAGAGTTGCTCCAGAGCCTCCATATAGAGCCTATGATAGTGGTCGACTTCCTCCTCCGTGGGGTCCAGGCGCTGGGGCACTGGGATGGGGCGGCCCACTGCAGGGAGAGGGGAGACAGAGCTGGGGGGGGTGTCTGACGCCCACGCAGCCGACCACAGCTTTCTTGCACAGAGATGGGCACTCACCCACAGTGGTGATGGGCCTGGCAAAGGGCAGCAGGCCCCAGGAGTTGGCGGAGAAGAGTCCGCGGCCCCAGAAGATGCAAGGAGAAAAGCCCATGATCTTCTTAAAGGTGATCTGACACAGGTACTGCCAGGAATTTGAGGCAAAAGCCTTATAATTGAAGATGTCATTCTCCCCGAAGGAGTACACAGGTACCAGGGAGGCCCTGGGAAGGGACAAAGAGAGAGAGGAAGGCGGTCAGGCCAGCAGCTTTTGAAAGGACTGCAAGTCCCTCCCCCCACCTCCGGACTCCACTGTCCAAGGCCATTTCAAGCAAAGGACAACGAAAGATCTGGACGAAGGGACCCACGGTTCTTGAGAAATGAGTGTGTACTGGGCTTATGTTGGCCCTTGAACAACGTGGGGCACTGACCCCCGCTCCCCAAAATCCCCATGTAACTTAATGCTCCCCCAAAACTTAGCCACTAATAGCATGACCCATAACACAAATAGTCGATTAACAAATAATTTGTATATGTACTATATACTGTATTCTTATAATAAAGTAAGCTGGGGGGCCCCTGGGTGGCTCATTTGGTGAAGCGTCTGCCTTCGGTCATGGTCCCAGGGTCCTGAGATCAAGTCCCAGGTTGGGCTCTGCACTCAGCAGGGAGTCTGCTTAAGATTCTCTCTCTCTCTGCCCCTCCTCCAGCTCATGCTCTTCCCCCTCTCCTTTTAAATAAATAAATACAATCTAAAAAAAAAAAAAAAACCATCAGGGGGTGCCAGGGTGGCTCAGTTGGCCGAGCGGCTAACTCTTGGTTTCGGCTCAGGTCATGATCTCAGGGTCTTGGAACCGAAACCCAAATTGGATTCTGCACTCAGGGCGGCCTCTGTTTGAAGGTCTCTGCCCCTCCCCCTGCTCCCCTCCCTCACGCCTCTCTCTCTCTTAAATAAATAAATGAATCAAATCTTTAAAAACAGAAAATCATCAGGAGGAGAAAATCCATTTATAGTACTATATTGTAAAAAAAAAAAATCCGTGTATGAGGGACCTGCGCTGTTTAAACCCATGTTGTTCAAGGGCCAACTGTATACATTTGCTCATCCAGCCTTTGCAACTACAACATTGTAGCAAAGTGTTTGTTCTATCTCACAGGTGAAGAAAGAATCTTGCCTTGCTTTTGAAGTAGTGTCAGAAAGGGCTTTGAACCCAGGACTTCTGAGTGCAAAGTCCTGCTCCTTGAGCTATGATCCTGCCTGTTTTTTTTTTTTTATAAGATTTTATTTATTTATTTGAGAGAGAGAGAGAATGAGAGCAAGCGAGCATGAGAGGGAGAAGGTCAGAGGGAGAAGCAGACCCCTCGCCGAGTGGGGAGCCCGATGCGGGACTCGATCCCAGGGCTCCAGGACCACAACCCGAGCCGAAGGCAGTCGCTCAACCAACTGAGCCACCCAGGCGCCCCCTGATCCTGCGTCTTTTGGAGAGGGCAGAAGCCTGGAAGTGGGCACGGTGCTTGGCAAAGAGAAAGTGCCCAAGTGTTGACATGTGCCAGAGGGCACAGGGTGGGCTCTGGGGACACAGAGGCCCGGCTACAGGGACCTGGATGGGAAGGGATGAAAGAGTGCAGACCCCCAGATGCAATGCCAAGTTCTGACCTGCAATGACAGCCCTGGGCTGGGCGCCTGCAGCCCACTCACCCGTGCCTCAGTGCCAGGCGCACGAAGCCTTTGCGATTGTGGAGAATGAGGTAATGCTTCCCTGGAATGGCATATAGGGACTCCTGGGCACCCCCAACCACGATGATTACGGCCTGCCCGCGCCGGGGCTGTGATAGGACAAAGTCTAGGCTCCGCCGGTTCACAGAACGCACTCCTGCACGGGAGAGGAGGTGGGGAGCCGTCACCACCCCCTCCCGGGCTGCCTGGCCCCTCAGTCGCCCTTCAGCGAGCCCCACACCCCATTCCCTCCAAACCTGCCACCCCTGTGCCCATGTCAGTGTGACCCAGAGTGCCTCTCCCCACAAAGATGCAGGACACTTGCTCCGGAGCTCTTCATTGATGCCCACTGTGAGCCAGGCCAATGTTCAGGCCAGGTCCCTACATTGGGTGCGTGGGAGGCAGTCAGGGTGGGGGTGCAGGGGGGATGGCTGCCTCCTCCCGCTCAGCTCGAGGCTCACCATAGGACATAAGGTAGTCACGATAGACTGGGAGGTGGAAGAGGGTGGCCAGCCCTGCCGGTGAGGACTGAATCCCGGGAAACTCCTTGGAAAAGCTGTTGACCTCGGTGGAGAAATTGCAGAAGGCTCCGACGCACATGATCCCATGTGGGTGGGCACCCAGCACATAGTTGCGGTCAGGGGGCAACTCCGCTGTTTTCACCAGCTTTGGGGGGGTGGTGAAGGGAAAGAGGCATGGAGGACAGGACGCCAGCTGAAAAGAGCTGCCCTCCACCCTAACCGACTTCAGAGTTCAAGGTCCTTGAATGGGGTGGGTAGCACAGAGGGCCTACTGTGGAATGCCCCCCTGCCCTCCCAACATGGTGCCCCACTATCTGAGTTTAGGGAGCCCAGGCAGGGGTGAGCAAGCCTGCGGGATTGGGGAGAGGGGGGAGGAAGACAGTCTCCGTGGAAGGTGGAAGGTTACCTTGATGGGATAATAATCCCTGAGGTGTCTCCACAGGGTCAAGTTCCTCACCCACTCAAAGCGCCTTCCCCCTTGGGGCAGAGAGAAGTGTGGGAAAGATCTCCAGAGGGTCCCCCGCCACCCCGTCTGCTCCCTGGGCGCGCGTCCAGCGGCGCTCACCTTGGTTGGGCGTGTCCCAGTCCTGGAAGAGCCATGCCAAGTAGAGAACAGAGACCGACCAGAAAGACGTGAAGAGGAGGAAGAAGACAAGAAGGGAGAAGAAAGGACCTGGGGGAAAGATGAGAAAGAAGAGTGCATCAGCTTTTGAAGAGTCATTCCATGTCACCGCCCCCGCGCCCCCCCCCCCCCCCAGACGGCAGGTCTGCCTTCAGCCCGCTCCTGCTCCCTTTGCCCTCTGGCGCCCAGGCAAGGGGGGCCCCAGCCTTTCTCCCCAAAGTCCCTGCTCCCCTCGGGGACCCCAGGGCACCAGGCCTCTCACCCATGAAGAGGAAAGTGAGCACGTAATAGTAGGCGCCCAGCGCTTCTAGCCACTGTTTCTGCACGGATTTCATGGTGGGGTCGCGGCGGAGCGGTGGAGACTCCTATCCCAGTCGCTGCCCTCCGCCAGCGGGGGCTCCGGGGCCCGGAGCACAAACGACGAAGGTTTGGACGCGGATGGAAGGGTTTCTTGCCGGAGGGGCCGAACCCTCGGGGCCTCCCGGGACTGCGGGTGTGTTGCGTGTGTGTGGAGAGGGAGAACCCTGAATCTGGAGCGCAAGATGCCTCCAGAATGATCTTTGAACTGCTAGCCTTAGTCGGTTTGGGCTGGCCGCTGGGCGGAGCTGGGAGGCTGCAAGGAATGCGTCGCGGGGGGTGGGGGTGGGGGGTGCGCATAGGGCATCGGCTGTTCCCGGACTGATGTGGGGAGCCCGCCCCCCGGGTCCCGGCCACTGGCCCCGGGCCAGAAGCTCGAGACCGTGGGATCTCCCGGGCGGCCGGGCAAACCCCCGCTGTGCCTGCAAGATCACCGGAGGCACGGCCGTGCACAAACACGCACACACTGCAGCTGTGTTCCCACATTTAATTTCCCTCCCTGCCTGTAGCCGCCGCCGCCGAGGAGGGCAGCGTGAGGGGGTGTGGCCTGAGGCCAGGGAAGAGGCTGGAGAAGCCAGTGGCCTCCAGAATTGCTGAAGGCCCTGAAGAAGGACCAGGACCCTATGGGGGTGGTAACCAAAGAGGAAGCTGTGGGAGGGATCCAGTTCTACGGTTTTAACCACCTGGGGCCCCACTCTGGCCAGGAGTTTAGACTAGACTAGGAGGGCTAACTAGAGAAGAGTCTATTCCAAAGCCTTGCCCCTGCCCCGCACACCATTCCTGGATGGCCTCACCGAGACAAGGAAGTAATCTCAGGAATGTCTCCAGATGGCCGAGCTGTGGCCCCAGGCAGAGCGGTGGCGTCCTGCCCGTGGTGTGTCCCTGTCTCTGTAGGACTAGACCAGGTAGAGGGCGGCTAGGATCCGGGCTCGGCTTAGAAGAGCAAGGGGCAACACGGTGGGCCGGCACACCTGGGCCGGCGGATGGAGTGGGGGTTACTCAGGACCCAGCCGTTTATGTTCCCAGTTAAACCCCCCACCCCCGCTGTGCCCCCGCATCCCTGTTCCATGGCTTCAGGTCCTCCTGCCCCAGATAATTCCTTCCTATTCCTTCAGCAGCCCCCAGAGAACCCTGTCCTGCTTCCCTCCTGGTAACAGGGACTGAGCATCACCGAGCCCCAAGAAGGGGAAGACCCATCGCAGGGGAGCAACCACTCAAAGACTCCGATGGAGGTGGCTGGAGGGGGCCGGCATACTGTGGAGGGACATCCCATAGGGGCCACCGTGGGCCCTTTTTTGCAGAGGGGGGAGGCTCTTAAGTACAATCCCTGTGGCCCAGCACCCTGGCCCTGACCCTTGGCCCCGGTGCGGCTCCTGTGTCCAACCTCGTTTGCTGACCTGAACCTTGTACCCTCGGGAGCCCCAGCAAGAAAGGGTTAGCCACCACGTGAGCTCACAGGGTTGTGGCCAATAGGACCAAACAGGGGTGTGGCCAGGAGCCTGAGAGTGAGGGTATGTGGACCGGGCGGAGGTCAGGACCTTGGGCCTCTGCTGGGCCGCTGAGGAGCTGGCTGGCAGAGGTCTGGGAAAGTGGGGTGTCATCAGAGTGCTGTGTACTGCAAATGGCAGGGCTCGTGGCTGGAAACCCCTTTAGTTGCTCTGGTCCAGTCCCTAAGGAGTAGCTTAGGCCTCTGTGGGAGACATTCTGGAAAGGAGGGCTTTTTGGGAAAGGCCAGCGATTGGCCAGCCCAAGAGAGCACACCCTCCAAGTAGGTGGGGACCAGTCCTCACATGGCCAGGGCCCTCCCCAACACTGGCCGGAGCTGTGCATCCCGCACCCTCTCCGGGTCAGGGAATGTCACTTTTTTTTGGCAGATATGACGTAAACCCCACGAGGTGCCTCTGTCCCACTCTCTCCTGGCATAAAATACCAGGAAATACCACTTGCCATAAAATACCACTGGCCCTCCTTTTTGGCGATTTTCTGGCTAAGGTCTCCCCCCAGCTGTGAGCCGTAAGAAGACGGCTGTGGTTCACATTGACCCTAACCCTGCGACAGGTGCCCAGCAAGTGAGGGGTACTCAGTCAAGAATGGGGGGTTGTAGGAGACAGGACGAGGCAGCCACTGCTCAAGCTAGCACACCCTTTCTGTCCTGTCCCCTGCTTCGCTCTCATGCGGGTCGCTTCCCTCCCACCCCCCAGGAGGTATTTTCTCATTTCCCTGCTCAAGTCCCTTCCATCCACAGGGAGACCGGGGTAGACGCACTAAAGAGTCTGGCCAGAGAGATGCTCAGTCCACACGGAAGGGGGACTGGCCCTAGCCGTCAGGAAGGCAGGCTTCACCAAGGTTTTCCTGGGGGTCCGGGCAAGAGCAAGGAAGGGGTGGATGGCAGGTAAGGTGTTCGAGGCAAGAAATGCCCAAGGACCTGCAAATGGGCCTATTTGGTTTTCCAAAGGCTTCTGCAGAGGACCAGTTGGGAGAGACATTCAGGAAGGTAGGCTGGAAAGGACCAAGGAAAGGACCAAGCTAAAGGAACGTGGCCTGAGGTCCTCAGGGAGGCTCCAGGTGTCTTGTTCGCTTGGCAAAGGCTTGATGGGCCCCCCCTAGAGGCTGGAAGATGTCAGCTCTCGGGAGGTCTCGCCTCTTTTGAAGGCTACTTCCCGTTCCCCTTTTCGGGGAAGCTTTCTTGGGATGACCTTTCAAGGCTCCCCTTTTCCTGACCCTCCCCAACTAAAAGCTTGGGTCCCAGAAGCCTCCTGTGTCTTCCCTTGGAACGCACGCTTTCAGGGGGGCCTCCCTTCCCTTAGCACTGTCCCCAGAGCCCAGCTCAGGGATCTGCCACCCCCACGCTTCCCGCAAGGAAGAAAATGCCCTCAAGTGACGAGAGTGTCAGGGAGAAAGGGCCGGGGGAGGCCAGGGTGGACTTTCACCGGAATCTAAGTGCAGTCCTTGGGCCTGGCCCTTCTCAGGCTCCCCCACCAACCCCCAGGCAATACAGGGGAGTGAAAAATGGTTTCCAGGGAAGCTTCTCTGTTCCCACGCTGCTCTACCATCTGCTTCTGCCTCCTTTTCCTCTCTATTCTTTTTTTCTTTGGAGTAACTCTAGATCTCCCCTCCACTCTAGGGGCAGGGAGGAGACGGGGTCAGCGGCAAGGGGAAAGACAGACACGGACTCAAGAGTTACAAATCCTCCTTTATTGGGAGGGAGGCTGAGAAACAATAATTTATTGTATGGGGAGCCCCCAGAAGCCTTCTCCCCATGAACCTTTGGGGACTGTGGGGCGGGGCAAGGGGGCTCCCAGGAGCTTCCTGAGAGAGCCGTGTGTTGGGGGGGAGGCGACACATTCAGTCCCACGCACGCCGAGCATCCACTCAGGAAGGGAGGCGCCAGGCAGACCCCCCC
>JAQQSY010002538.1:0-13614 GCA_028646535.1 Procyon lotor
GGGACTCCACCCGGGACCCGGAGATCATGGCCTGAATCAAAGACTGACCGAGCCACCCAGGCGCTCCTGGTCTGTCATCTTTTAGTGACTCTTCAATATCCTTGCCCTCTTATTCTACCCTTGGAGTATTTATGCAATATTTTTGTTATCCAATATGTATTACGAAGTATTTACATTTTTGAGTGCTGTCCTTTTATTTGTTTGGTACATAAACTGTTTGCAGAATTCCTGGATACACCGTGCAGCTCTGTTGGGTCCTGGATGTGGGACTTTGTGCAAGTTCCTGAGTTTTCTTTCTTTTTCCCCCCCTAAGATTTATTGATTTATTTTAAAGAGCGGGGAGGGGCAAAGGGAGAGAATTTCCAAGCAGATTCCCTGCTGAGCGGGGAGCCTCATTCGAGGCTTGATCTCATGATCCTGAGATCACCACCTGAGCCGAAACCCGACTGCGCCTCGCAGGCATCCAAGTGCCTGACGTTCTGTTTGTACAGTGGTGTGGCCAGTAACCCCGGCCTCTTCGATCATCTTGGTGCTCCCTAGGAGCGTGGTGTGGCCAGTAACCCCGGCCTCCTCGATCTTCCTGGTGCTCCCTAGGAGTGTGGCAGTCCTCACAGCTCACTCTGCTTGTACCAGCCAGTGAGACTGCCTCTGTACCGCCCGCCGTGTCCCAGTGGAAGCCCTGCTCCGTTCTGCGCCTTCCCACCCTCTGGTGCCCGACTCCCAGCTCTTGAGGGATCCCAACTTAGCACATTGTCAGCTAATCTGTTTCTGTTCACATTGAAACTTGTGTTTCCTCATCTTGAAGACAAGAAAGACTCCTTTGCATCTGGTTGTGATTTTGCTTCCCTCCGGGTGCACAGCCACACTTGTTCACCGCCGGGGCTCCTCCTGCCGCCACCACGGGTCTCCGTGCTGCCCGTGCAGTGGCTCCATCAGCCTGACTGTGATGTCATTTCGGGATAAAGTCAGTAAGGCTACGAGGACGAGAAAGCTGGGTGTTCTTAGGGCAAGAAAGAAAGAAAGCTTTCTTTTCATAGATTGACAAGATATTTATCAAACACTCTTCTAGTCAATGAAGATAAAGTAATTAATAAAATCAGTAAAAGTCCCTATTTCTCTGGAGCTTTTGTTAATTGGAGGAAACAGGCCAACAAAGTTAAATAGGGCGGATAATGATAAAGAATCATCAGGAAAAAAACTGAGGGGGAGTGTAAGTTTCGATAGGGTAGATTTTAGGAGATGTGGAGAGGGAAGGCCTCTCTGAGATACGACATGAGAGCGAGGACCAGAGGAGGTGAGCAGAGGCACCAAGAACTATCTAGAGGAAAAGCAGACCTCACAAGCCAACCATTCGTGTGGTCCTAGCAAGAGTACTTCTTTGAGGTATGAGATGATTTTATAAAGATTCTTGTTCTTATGGTAAAAAAAAAAAAAAAAAAGGGCTGGATATTTTGGGGTATACTGTTTCAAATTGACTTACTAGGATAAAACAGTATTTTTCATGATTTAATCTTATAGAATAAGATAAATTCTAAGTTAATTTTATTTCACGTTTTCTTTGGTATCTGAGGGATTGTGTGTTTTTCTAGTTGGACAGTTTAGGTAACGATACCTTTATTCCTTAAAGAGCTGTAGGTGTTTTAGAAGTAACTGCGTCATTAGCTGAGGTGACACAGCGCAGCTGTTTGGGGCTGTCCCACTTACAGGGGCTTAACGGTGGCTTCAGGAAGAGAAATTTTAGCATTCGTGTGTTTATGGAGCATTTCGGGACAATCATTGGGCTGCTCAGACCAGTAAGACTAATGTGCTTAGTATTCACGCCCTGATTTATTTCCGGGAGAAAGAAGCTCTAAGCACGAATGTACAGATTCGCGTCCCTGTTCCAGAAGCCATCAGAATGAGGTCTTCCTCAGCCCTGAGGTGGAGCCCTGTTTAGTTACAAGCGGATCAATACGATTTGCAGAACTGATTCATTTTCGGAGAGACCCAGCTGTTCAGTACTGAGAAAACCGTCGGCAGCCAGCATCTTGAACTCGCTGCGGTCTGTCTCCCTCCCCTCCCGTGCCCCTCACGAGTGGGGGGACTTCAGGAAGTGCTAGACACAAGGAGCGGGCAGGGGCCCATACTTGCAGTGAGAAGCCTTTCTCTCAGTCCTGTTCTGGTGGATGGTACGCTTCTCTCCAGGACGATTGTATTCGTCACCGTGTGAGTGTCGCTTGCTGTCTGTCAGCGTGGGGAGCACCGCCTGCCCAGGGAGCGTCCTGTGCTTTCACTTGGGCAGTGGCTCTCCGGGGCTCGGGAGGGGGCGGGGTGGGCTCCTACTGGGCTGGACGGCGCCCCCGGCTTCTGGAACGGGGTGCCCCACGGCAGGGCGGAAACCGGGTTTCCCCTGTCTTGTCTGGGCCTCAGCAGAGGCTGGTGCTCATGCTCCAGAGCCCCAGGTGACCGCGGGGGGAGCGCGCCGCCAGGTGCGGCCAGGGGGCCCTGAGCTCCATAGCCCAGGACACTTGGAGCACTTGTCGTGGGGCCTCGGGCCCTGCTGCCCCGCTGCCCCCCGGAGGTGGACGGGCCTCCCCTGCTCTCCTCGCCCTGTTCTCATCCCCTTTCTTTTCCTGGGAACTCCCAAGAATTCCCTGTTTGCTAGTAGATAATACTTGAGGTTCATGCTAGCCAGAGTGCGATGATCCTTTCTTAGGTCCTACGGATGAGTTACCGTTCGAGTCCCACTTCAGGAAAGTTAACGATCGAGTGTCGTTTCCTTACGTTGACGTGAGATGATTCATGGAGAGAGAACTCCGACCTGAAGTTCAAACAGCCATTCAGAGAACGATTGGGGGACAGGGGACCTCTTAAAAATAACCCTTATTTTTGGCCATTCTCCCATTCAAAAGTAGTGTTAGTTTGTGATTGTGTAATAATAGGAAAACCTAGCAGAGCAGAGCAGAGTTTTGTACTTTGCCGTCTAGAAATAAGTATTGTGGGGACATTTCGGTGTCTGTCCTCCCCGTGTTTTCAGCACACAGACTCATGCATGCTGTTCTATAAACTACCTTAAAAAGCAGTATTACAAAAATAAGTAAGTAGCAGTATTATAAATATTTTCCATGTGATTAAAGATTATTCTAAAATATTGTCAGTAGCTGCATTGTGGTCTGTCACACATTAGGGAATGTAGTTGCCCAGTGTCTTTCATCAGATGTTACCTGGCTGTCAAATTCTTGCCTTTATAAATTATACAGAGAGAACTTTGCATCAGCGTCTGAATACTTCTCTGGCTATTTCTTCAGGATAATTTCTTAAGTAGTTTCACATATTTAGTGTTTTTAGTTTCTGTTTTACTGAAGCAAACTTTGCTGGAAGAAGAAAACTAGTGTTTCTGAATGACCCCATGCCAGATTCTGTGCGAGATGCCTGGGAGTCTTCGAGTTTACAGTCTCTAACCCTTTTCATCCAGTTTTATAGATGAACAAATCTCTATGCAGATAGAATAGGATATTTTGCAGTAAGTTAAGAGAATGCAGTATTTAATGTTCAAATGTTTTGTTTAGCAACTAACAAAGACCTTCGGCAGTCACAAGGGAGGTCAGACTTAACCAATGAAGGTTTTTATTCTGTTTTGGCTTTGGAGTCTATATTTATAATAAGGCTTTTTCATCCTTTTGTGTTTTACCTAAGGGACTTTAGATCTAAAAAGTATATGTTGATTGGCATTTTTAGGTCCCAGCGGAAAAAAAAGTGCGTGATTCCCTTGTGAATTCTGGATTTCGGTCATATGACTGCTGTCTTGGATGATTAATTTGTAAATCACCTTTTATCTGTATTTAGAAACAGATAATCATCGTCTCTGGTGGAAATTGTTCCCTGTCCCTTAAGGTTGTAAGCATGGCTTCACAGACTTTGCTCGGATAGGCTCTGGCTAACGGGAGTGGACCACGTGGCGCAGGGGTGAGGGAGGGTGGCAGAGAGCCGCTGGCTCTGCTCTGGGAGGTGGGGCTGGGGCTCCGAGGACCTAGTGTGTGTTGTCTGACGCAGTGGTTTGTTGTGTCTCAGTCACATCGACCAGACGACAACGTGGCAGGACCCCAGGAAGGCCATGCTGTCCCAGATGAGCGTCACGGCGCCCACCAGCCCCCCAGTGCAGCAGAGCCTGATGACCTCGGCCTCAGGTGAGTGCCACACTGTCGTCGCAGCACACCCGCGAAGGCCTGGCGTGGGTCTGAGTCTCTGCAGAAAATGATCATTACTCTTTTCAGGAAACTGGAGCAGGGCTGACAGTTCATTTCTCTCTGGTTTTCTATGGGAGGCCTACCTTTTCACAAAACTGTGCTCCACCCAAGCGTGGCTTAGTCATTAATTCATAAGGGGCTGCCAACTGAAACTCAGCATTTTTAAAGTTTCAGTTCTGAAGTCACTTATCTCAGATTCCTCATTTGGTTAATTTTGACCTGTTGTGTTTGACTCAACTGCTTTCTTCTGTCTGAAATTTGGAGGATTCTTCCCTTTGTGGTTTGGACAGGAAGCCAAGCTATGGTGTTCTTAACTACCATGTATTTATTGATGACTTTATTTACTTATTTATTTGAGAAAGCATGAGCAAGAGAGAGAGCATGAGCAGGGGGAGAGGGAGGGACAGAGGGAAAGACAGACTCGCCCCCGAGCAGGGAGCCTGACACAGGGCTCGATCCCAGGCCTCCAGGATCCTGACGTGGGCCAGTGGTAGCTGGTAAACCGACTGAGCCACTCAGGCGCCCCTCTTTACTACCTTTTACAGGGCATACTCAGTCTGCCTTTCGAGTGACTAGAAGGCAGCAATGTAAAAACCCCAAGCGCCTTTCTAAGGCCAGTGTGTGCTGCTGAACACATTTCCACCCTTGCCACTGACAACAGGCCTGAATATTAATCTTTTTTCTTAACTTGGCAATATTTTTATTTAAAAAAAAATTTTTTTTAAGATTTTATTTATTTATTTGACACACAGAGAGAGATCACAAGTAAGCAGAGAGGCAGGTAGAGAGAGAGGGGGAAGCAGGCTCCCCGCTGAGCAGAGAGCCCGATGTGGGGCTCAATCCCAGGACCCCGAGATCATGACCTGAGCCGAAGGCAGAGGCTTTAACCACTGAGCCACCCCGGCGCCCCCTTATTTGGCAATATTTTTAAACCTGCTGTTTTTCTCATCTACGTCATGCGAATTACAATGCCCATTACTAGAGAGCAGGAAATATTAAAGGAAATAAAAGAGTAAATATAAAAGTTTTATTTGCAGTTCTAGTGTAGAACAGGAAGCCCGTCAAGTTTTCGTTACTTCTCTAGTCTGTTTGATACCTTTGTTCAGTGGGCCCCACTCTGCATCTTGGTGCGCAGCCGGGAAAGGCACCCCTTTCTCTGGGAAGATGCAGCCCCAGGCCTGGTGCCAGGGATTGGAGGCTTCAGGCCGGCTCTCTGACCACCTGGCTGCGCCCCGCACTTGGCCCACTTTGCTGCGTGCGCGGGATCCAAGCACAGGTGGCAGCCGCGGTCCCGTGCAGCCCTGGGCCCCTGACGGCCTCCCGCTTGGTGCTCAGTGCGCCTGTCCTTGCCCGGCCCACTGACCAGCACAGTGTGCACGGCGCCTGCAGATTTTCTTCAACAGCAGCCTCGGGCGAGGGGCTGCCGGTGTGCGGGATCCACACGAGGGGGCCACAGAAGGGCTCCTGGCCTCGGAGAGCTTCTCGATGGGCTGTGTCCTCCTGCCCGCAGAGATGGGGCCGTGTGTGCGGTGCTCCTGCTGTCCCGGGCCCCTAGGTGGGCCGGACGCTCGTTCTAAAGAGTTAAGTGCTGAAACAAGAATGACGCAAGATTTAGGACGAAGCTTGTCTTGTCGTGAACTATCTGTATATAAACTCTTGAAAAAAGATTAATTCCCTAAATCTTCCATTTTAGTTTATTTTAATAAGAATATGTTTATTTTCAGAATCTGTTTTTTTTTTTTTAAGGTTTTATTTATTTCAACAGAGAGAAACACAGCTAGAGAGGGGACACAAACAGAGGGAACAGTAGTGGGAGAAGCAGGCTTCCTGCCGAGCAGGGAGCCCGATGTGGGGCTCGATCCCAGGACCCTGGGACCATGACCTGGGCCGAAGGCAGACCCTTAACGACTGAGCCACCCAGGCGCCCCCAGAATCTGTTTTATATGTGGTATTTAAATCAAAAGTTTCAAGGCAAAATATTATGCAAGTATTTGACTAATATTTTTACTTGACATCTAGGGTTTTTTTAATCATCAAATTTCCAAATAAAAGTTGTGAACGCTGTCTTGTATTTATAATCCAACAAGATGATTCACATTATTCATTCTGTCACGCTCCACCTGAAACTATGCCTTGGAAACTAGTAATAAGTAACTCATTAATTTAAGGTTTATTTTGGAAGATTTAGGCATTTTGCTTCTAACAAGGTTGATTGTGGTTCTTCTAGAACATTAGTTTTTTGTTTTCTTAAGTTTTCTAATGGTAATGGCCTGAGGAAGCAGGGAGAATTTGTATTCAAATGTTGTGTTTAAAATCAAAGGTATGTGTCAAATTGTTTTTAGTGGGTTTCAGAATTTTGTGTTTCTATTTCCGGCTCTTCAGTAAAACATAAAACGTGTCTTACACACTGCATATATTAGTGGGCACGCTAACTTGTGTTTACTACGAGGAGGATGTTGGCCAGGACAGTGGGAGCAGAGTGGCCTCAGGAAGGTATGGACAGAAGCCCTGAAATGGGACGAGCCCCCCAGAGAGGCGTTGGCCTGTGTCCGCAGAGGTCGGAGCTCGTCCGTGGTCAGAGTGAGCCCTGCCGGGCCTGGTGCCGGGTCTGCGCGCGCGGTCAGGGAGTCCTCACGGTGGCCATTGAAGTTCCGTGCTGCTTGGTTTGTTGATTTTGTGGGTTTTTTAAAGACTTTTTATTGTATGAGAAAGAGAGGGAGAGGGAGAGAGAGAAGCAGGCTCCCTGCTGAGCAGGGACCCCCCCCTCCCCCCACCCGAGGCTGGACCCCAGGACCCTGGGATTGGGACGTGAGCTGAAGGCAGACACCCGGCGCCTGAAGTTCCGTGCAGCTGTTACCGAAGTGACTTAAGTGACTTTCCCCAAATCATGCAGCTGGTCAGTGGTCAAAGCCAAGACTCAGTGCTTGGTGATGGGCTCCTGAGCCCGTCCTCTTCCTCTGCGTGGGAACCAGGGTTAGGACAAGGGACAGGCAGGAGCCTCCGAGCCCGCGGAGGGGACAGGACCTGTGAATGCACGGGCGCCCTGGGGGTTTGCTGAAGGACGTTTTGGAGGTCGTCCCATCCCACTGCACCGTCCAGAAGAGGGGTGCTGACAAAGGACAGTGGTCATCGTCTTTAACGGGCTGCTTGGACAGCAAGAGGAGTTAAGAAAGGAAGAGACAGATGTAAAACTGAGAAGTGTTTTTTTAACCCCAAACCAAAAACTGATCCTAAAAAGGAAAGGGAGTCACCAGGGTTTCCGAATGAGACTAAGATGTAAAGTTACGGCTATGTGAGAACTCTTGGTAAGGGTGGGTTATCACGAATGGTCGCCAGTGCGAACCGGCCGAGGCTGCCCAGACCCTCGAGGGCGACAGGCCCCGAAGCACACGCACTCGAGTCCCGTCCCTTGTTTCTTCCCACTTCGTGCACATCAGGAGCAGACAGGGCTTTGGCGCGGTCTTGAAATGCTTCAGAGTGACTGTCGCGTGAGCTGTAGTCTTGCTGTGCCTCACAGTCGCATCCAAGGACAGCGCCCGTGTCCCGCAGGAAGGTCTCCGCCCAGGGGCCCCTCCTCCCTGTGGACGCAGCCACAGTGCGTGGGGGCCGCGCTCTCCATGTCTGTCCCTCTCCTCCTGCCCGTCTGTGCTTGCGGAGCCTGGAGGCTGTGAGTGAGCAAGGACAGTTGTGAGGGTATTTCAATAAATTTTGAGGGTGTTTACTGTGACAAAGCAGCAGAGGGCTTCCAGCTGAGCCCCGGTATTTAGTGTTCAGCCTGGAGCGCGTGTTCTCTGAACCTGCTCTGAAACTTCAGATGAAGGAGAAAACCCCGCTTGCCTCTTCTGAAGCGCTTCGCTGGGTCAGTCATCCTAAGAGCAACTTGTTTTTAAAGATTTTAATTATTTATTGGACAGAGAGAGAGAGAGGGAGATCACTAGTAGGCAGAGAGGCAGAGAGAGAGGGGGAAGCAGGCTCCCTGCTGAGCAGAGAGCCTGATGTGGGGCTCGATCCCAGGACCCCGAGATCACGACCTGAGCTGAAGGCAGAGGCTCTAACCCACTGAGCCACCCAGGTGCCCCTAAGAGCAACTTTTGATTTACATTTTTATTGTTAGTTATTTAAACAAGAGCTTTCTAGTTTGGCTTTTTTGTTTGTTTTGTTGTTGTTGTTAAAGAATGACTCTAGCTCTGTGTTCTGCTCTGCTTCTGATCAGACCACTTCCTTAAACGCAGTCATTGTCTTTAGATTCCCCAGACCTGTTTTCTAATTTTTTAGTAGTTCACTGTACTTTTTTTAAAATTCTAATTCTAAGATTTTATGAAATCCTGTTTCTTGCATTCAGTCTTCTTCAGTTAACAAAGTGATCGGTTTACTTCTCTTTTCACGAGTCCTTTTTCAAAATCTGAGGTTGAAATGATGGATTTCATTACTGCACCGGATACCCGTGGTTTGTAAATTGGCCACCAGTTCATACGTGTAATTGAGAAGTCGCGTATTTGCCAGGTAAATGGTAGACCTGGAGAGTGTTCTGGAGGCTTGACCTCATAGATTGGGTAACGTAGATTGTATCTTCTAACTGTCCGCTTAAGTGGCAAATAAATGACACTGAACCTGTGAAAGGACCTTGAGACGTGAAGAACAGAAACCCAAGGGCTCAGTCGGCCCGGGCAGCTGAGCCTGAACCGACCTCGGGGTCCCCGGGGCACCTGCGGGGGGTCTGCTGGGATTCTCTCTCTCCCTGCCCCTCTGCCCTGCCCCCACCTCGAGCTCGATCGCTCCTTGGGCAGATAGATGGATGGATAAAATCTTAAAAAAACCTAAAAGAGAATTTGACTAATTCAGTAATAGTCCTATATTTCTTTACATTAGAATATGTAAATGGACCTGTGTAGGAGTATAGACGAACCCTGTCTCAGTCCATCACTCGAGGTGACCGGCACCCGGCCGGCTCAGTCGGCGGAGCGTGCGTGCAACTCTTCATCCCAGTCGTGAGTTCCAGCCCCACATTTGGGGGAGAGATTACTTTTTTTTGGACAGGGAAGGAGAGGGAGGACACAAGCACAGAGAGGGAGAAGCAGACTGTCCACTGAGCAGAACCCAGTGCCAGACTAAATCCCAGGACTCCGGGATCCTGACTTGAGCTGAAGGCAGACACTTAACCTACTGAGCCACCCGGGTGCACTGGGTAGAGATTTTTTTTAAAAAGCTATTGGAATTACTTGAGATGATTGCCCTTTAGAAATTCTATTACGTGAGTTTGCTTACAGCCCGGGAACAGCCCTGTGAGGCCTGGTTGGGATTGATACAGAATTGTCCTACGGTCTGAGAGTTGGGCCCGCACGACTGACTTTGTGTTAGACGCTCGGAAATACGGACTTGGGGAGAGGAACGTGTGGTGCCCCTCCTTTGACCAGCTCTATCTGTACGAAGATACTAGACCTGAGGTGGTCGTTGGCTAACAGCGACCGCAAGGTAGCTGAGTCTCGGAGCGTGGTCTGCGATGGCCTAGAGAGAGCTCGACGCCACAGGGCTGCTCACCGTTGACAACCATTCGGAATCGCAAGCCTTGATCTAAATTAAGCAAGAACCCAATTTTCTGCTTGTTAAGAACATACCTTTGGTGACAACCAAAGTCAAATGACTTCTTACAGGTACATTTTAAAGGATGTGTTAAGTTTTAGAAGGAGGCATTTACTTGGCTGATGGCCACATCTAGCACGCAGTGCGGCACTTTCAGATTTCCCTCTTAGGAAAACCTGCGCGGGTTCCGGGGGTCACGTCGTGCGGGGTGGAGCGGATGACGCATGTCGGAGGATCGTGCCGGCACCGTCTCTGGTGGCGCAGGCGTCTGAAGCCGCTGGGTGCGCGGGGCTGAGCTGCCCGCCCGCCCGTGCCGTCTGTGCCGTCTGTGCCGGTCCCAGACGCCGGCGCAGAGAGACGGTCCCCCAGGGAAATGACCGGTTGAATGTGACATGTGAGATGGCAGAGGGACAGGTAAAAGCAAAAAGTAAAACCCTGAAAAGCAAAGGAAGAATGAGGACGGGAAACAGCTGCAGAGCTGACGGCGGGTTTCAGAGCCGGTGGTCCCGTGTCAGCAGCTTGGAGATCTGCTCTTCACCTTGGGGCTGGACGGAGGAGGGATGGGAGAGAGGGGTCGGGTCGGCCGCCCTGTCGTGTGCGCCTGCGGGGCCTGGGACGGGCTGCGGGCACCCTGCACTTCTCCCCTCGGGACCCGGGAGTGAGGTCAGGGTGTCGTCCCAGGTGGGCCCCGCACACACAGGAGGAGCAAGTACCATCTGATCCCAGAGTTGACATCTTACTCCACCTGTATGAGCAGGTAGCCACTCTTCATTTAAAATAAATACAGGCCATTGGCCCCGTACCCAGTCTCGTGTCAATTTCTGGCATTTACATTCTGCTGGATTCTCTGTTCAGTATATGTAGGTGGTGGAAGGTTAAATATAAATACGGTTTCCTTCCACAGGAGTGAACGTTTTTTTGGTTCTTCCAAAAGTTCTTGACTGTTCTAAGATGGAAATTTTTGTAACCTGAAGTCATAACAAATGGAATGAGATACACTATTATTATTCTCAAGCTCCTATCCCAAATATCTTTTTTTATTTTTTTTATTTTTTTTTAAAGATTTTATTTATTTGACAGAGAGAAACACAGCGAGAGAGGGAACACAAGCAGAGGGAATGGTAGCGGGAGAAGCAGGCTTCCTGCAGAGCAGAGAGCCCGATGCGGGGCTTGATCCCAGGACCCTGGGATCTGACCTGGGCCGAAGGCAGACGCTTAACGACTGAGCCACCCAGGCGCCCCCCCAAATATCTTTTTTTAAACCAAAATTGCTTTCCTTTTAGAATGAATGTAAATCAAGAAAAGATGGCCACAGAGAAAGGGAAAATAGTGGGGGGAAAAGCATTATAATCAGAACCAAAATAACTAATTCTCAGGAAACTAGGTTAGTTTTACATAGTTTGTGTTGTGACTGTTTTGATAATCACGCTCCTGAAGAACGGTTATTAATATGGAAAGAAGGAACGGTGTTTCAAGCGTAAAACCGTGGAGCAGCCAGCTGAGGAAGGACCGTTGTGTGAGGACGGTGCCTGGTGGCTGCGGGGACCAGAGGGCGGGGAGTGGACACCCTGAGTCGCGCAGGGCGGCCGGCGGCTTGCCCGGGCCGCGGCTGCCGCCCCCTGCCTTCTCCGGGGCGTTCTCCCGGTCTCACAGCGCTTTCGGGACTCTGAGCGGTGCTCCTCATGGTAACGGCCCAGCCAGGACTCAGACATACTTTCCGAGTACTGGTAGAACTAGACTCACCTGAGCGCGGCCGCAGCACTTGGCACCTGGAACAGCAGATGCCAGCTGAGGAGCCGTCTGTCCTGATGCCGAGTCTGACGCAGACTCCAGGCTGAGGACCCCTCTGTCCCCCTACACGTGAGCAAAACTTTAAAGTCTGCAATCGAGGGATGTGTTCACATATTAAGGTATGGGCCTCTATAATTTATAGCACTTTTTTTTTTTTTAAGATTTTATTTATTTATCTGAGAGAGAGAGTGAGAGAGAGCATGAGCGGGGAGAAGGTCAGAGGGAAAAGCAGACTCCCCGTGGAGCCGGGAGCCCAACAAGGGACTCGATCCCCCGATTCTGGGATCATGACCTGAGCTGAAGGCAGCCGCTTAACCAGCTGAGCCCCCCAGGCGCCCCCATTTATAGCATTTTTAAAGTATTTATTTCTTCAGTCCTTTTTTAAAGAAATCCCAGCGAATCGGGTTGAAAGGTAGATATGGAGAGTTTCTCCGTCTTCTGGGAGCTTGAGATCAGTATTTCTTGGAGTGCTCCATTTTCAGAGAAGTACGCCTCCCTGTCGTACTTGCTTCTGTCAGAGGCTCCCCAGTACCCCCCGGGGAGACACGCACAGACACAGGGCTGGGGGGTGCCTTGGACCTGATCTTAGGGCACAAATAACAGATGGTTTTAAAAATCGAGCAGCTTTTTGAAGGAACTGTTTGAGAACGTAAAGTTCATTTGAATTCTGGAAGTTACTGAGATTTTTAAGCAAATACTGAAGCTAATGTTCTGTTACTTTAACCAACAGACTAACTTGCAGGGGAGTCAGAGGATATTACTAAAGAATATAAAGAAAAAAGCTGACGTGAGTGTCGCCATCACCGGCTCTCTCTGGGACACTAGTTATTACAAATAGAAGGGTCTGTGCTCAACTTTCTTTCCAATGATTATTTGTAGAATTTTGGAGACTTTGCTCAGCTTTGGAGTAGAGAGGATGAGAAAGGGATTCAATTATTTACATTTAAGAAAAAAAAAAAAATGCCTGTTGTATTTTTTCTCTGGATAGTGATAGAATATTATTTTTGTCTTTCCCACTGATTTCTAAATACTTCTGGTTACTCTTTTGCTACAGTAATTTTATGAGTCATAAGAGGAATATTTGTGTGAAAGATTAAAATGCTAATTCTTTAAAACTCATACCCATGGACGACCATATATAGGCAGCATCAGTGAAATAAACAGAATTCTGCAGCAGTAAGCAGGGCTCACACTAGGTCCGACGTTTTTCCCAAGGTGATTTCTGTAAGCGCTCCGAAGGCTGAACGTACAGAAGCTAATCTCTCAAATTGACTTACTGAAAGTCTGAACTATTGTGTTAAAATAGGAAGAACCCCGTTTGCACCGAGGAAAGTTGGAAGGGCTGTGTACTAGAAAGTTCTCTGACCTTACACTTCGCCTTATCCTCTGGGACGTTCGTTCTTTCAGTGTCACAGACAAAGGTGAAAGTGAAGTTGTTTTCAGTTTTTTAGAGCTGCTGTTTATTTGAGAGAGCGGAAGTGTGTGCCTGCAGAGGGCAGAGGGCGACGGCAAGCCGACGCTGCGCTGAGCACGGAGCCCGACCCCGGGCTCAGTCCCAGGACCCCGAGATCACAGCCGAGCCGAAATCAAGAGCCGGATGCTCGACTGATGGAGCCGCCCAGGCGCCCCCAACATGGAAATGATTTTTAACGAAGTCTCAGTTTCACCTTGAGACCGTTGCGCCCTTTCTGAAGCGTTCCTTCCACGAATAACCACATGCCCCCTGTTTGTGCCAAGCGCTCGGACGGCTGCTGTGATTGCAGGGTCAAGTCACAACACACGGGGCAGGGAGGACGGGAGTATTGTTGGGGCAGCCGTGGCACTGGGTGCCGAGCAAGGAGAGGGCCCTGAGGGTGGTGGGCACGGTCGGGAGGTGCCGGGGAGGGCCGCGTGGAAGTCAGGCCCTCGTTTGTCCCCCCAACAAACACCGATACCCACCACGTGCCACGCACTCTCGTGGGTGGTGACGATACAGACGACCGGCAAATGTGTGCTGTGTCACATGGGTAAAAACAGC
>JAQQSY010002539.1:0-13613 GCA_028646535.1 Procyon lotor
TGATTCTCAAATATCTTTGTCTGAGGAGGAATTGCCCCACCCTTGCCAGGGGCCAGGCTAAGTTATCTGCTTGATTTTGCTCTCAGTAGCTTTTGTTCCCTGAACACTTTCTGTACAGCTTTGGAGGACAGGAATGAAAATGGCGGCCTCCCAATCTCCAGCCCCATAGGAGCTGAGAACTTTCCCCCCTCCCCCACTTGTGCACCCTCAGAGAAAAGCAGTCAATCCCTCCTGTCTCCTTGGTCTCCGGCTGCACTCCATGCTCACCCAGCCTGTGACTGAGCATTTCTGTCTCTAGTGTACGGCCCTGTTTGGAGTCTCCAAACCCAGCAGATTCTTGCCACACACTCCCATTCCGCTCCTCCCAGTGGAGGAAGAAGGGGCTCTCCCCAGATATGCTGCTTGTGGGGTCTCTGCTGGAAGAGTAGTGGGCCGACTGTGCCTCGGATCATGGTTTAAGGTAACCCTGAGCTGAGAGCCCATTCCTGGGCTCTGTCTCTACAGTCGACTTCCCCACTCCAATACCTGGGAGCTCTGCCACACTCAGACACGCCTGGTCTTTCCGTGACCCCATGAGTCCTGAGACCATACTGCCCCAGTGAGGGCTCTACCACCTGCTTCATCTCTGGAGTGACGTCCTTCAATAGAGTAGACTTCTAAAAGTTCTGATTTTGTGCTCTGCTGCTCTACCGCTTGCTGGGAGCTGGCCCCTCCCCCTGTGGTCTCTCTTCTCACATGTCGCCTTGGATTCACTTCTCCACACGTCCTTCCTTCCAGAAAGTGGTTGCTTTTCTGTTCATAGAATTGCTGCTATTCTCTCCGACCTCCTGTTGAGTTTGTAGAATGGTTTGATAACTATCTAGCTGAATTCCTGGGACCAGATGAAATTTAGGTCTCCCACTCCTCCACCATCTTGCTCTGCCATTAATCTTCCCAATTTAAAAAAAAAAATGGACACAATCTGTTTTTCACTGGTATGACCATTTGATGTCCATTTTTGTACCTTCTCTAGGGTTGGAAAGTATAATTTGGCATATGGAAGCCCTTAATAAGTACACCATAAAGGCACTCAGTGATTTACAAAACAGCATCTCCTTACTTAATGCTGAGATCACACAAATGTACAAAGTAGTTCTACAAAATAGAATGGCTTTAGATGTCCTAACAGCAGCACAAAGAGATACATGTGCCATTATTAAAATAGAATGTTGTGTATACATCCCAGATTATCATAAAAATGTCACAGGACTACTACAAGGTATGAATACTCAGATTAAGGCTCTACAAAATCCTTCCCAGTCTTTTGATGATTGGCTAAATTCCTGGTTCAGGAGAGGACTATGGTCAACTACTAAGGGTCTCTTTGTTCGACTTCTCATTCTTATAACCATTTTTATTCTAATATGTTATGTTTTTCCATGTCTTTCCACTTGGTGCCGAGACTCCATCACGATAATAACTAACTTCTCATCAACAGATGGTCCTTACCACCCACAGAGATGCTTCTTTGGTGTCCAAATTGGACTCAGTTGCCTCCACCTTTTGTAGCTCCCCTATGTACTCCCTGACTTACATTTAATCCTCACAGGACCTCCGTGAGGTGGTTGCCATTACCATCCTTGTTTTACCACTGAACAAATGGAGGCCGAGAGAGATCAAGTAACTTTCTTGAGTCACACAGCTAGAAGTGATAGAGTCAGGACACAAACCTAGGCAGTCAGTTTTTACCTTCTGTGTATACTGTATAAAATTTTTTTTTATTGGGGTAGGAGGAGTAAACTAGTAAAAACGCAAAGATGAAAGTAAATCATGTGCTCAATGAGTTAATTGTTAAATTGCGAGTTACTAAAAGATGAATGTTCTGGTCAGGCCAAAAGGTGTATTATAGGATCTTGCCACATTTTCATCGCTGATAAAAATATATGAAGCATTCAATTGCTACAGCAGCATAATCTCATGTAGGATCAAATTTTCTTTGCTTTTCAAATCTGGTGGTTTGCTTAGCAATACTTATTATTTCCAGAAATGATGCTCTTATATTATTGTGAATCTAGTAACTTGCTAATACATTCTTACGGACCTGGGCAAAGCTAAAAAATGATCACTAATCAGATACTGCTAAATGATAGATCTCCAGATCCTCTCCTGTAACTTAAAGCAAGTTGCGGTTCTATTGAGATGCACCCATCAAGCAGGCAGTTTTTAAAAATTATATTTCAAGTTAAAAGAACGTGTATGAGTGCATAGTCAATTATGATTTAAATAGATTTAAATAGATTTAAAAGCTAATGTATAGGAGCAGGAAAGTGAAGTAAAGAAGGTTAGGTCATGGTGGAAGGAACGAGTGTGGAGACGAAGATAACTTGCAGGTCCTTGACTAGAATGATCAGGCATATATCAATGCCATCAACCAGGATGGAAAAGAGAGGGTGGCAAGTTATGGAGGAAATAATGAACCTGATTTTAGGCACTGAGCTCTGAGGCACAAGAAGGATGTCTAAGTGCGGTTGGCTGGCTGAGTGTTGGGAGATATGGGTCTGGGACTTGCCAGTGTTGCGGCTGGAGGTGCAGGTGTGTGGGAGTGGTTAGCATATATACTTCAAGTTGTTGAAATCTGGACAAGTTACTCAGCCTGTCTGGGCCTTAGGGTCCTCTTGGATAAAGTAAGGGTGATAATGGTTCCCCTGCGGAGATAGGAGGAGAAGTAAAGCAGCTACTACATGTAGAGTGCCTGGTCTAGGGGCCTCACACGGTGCACAGAGTGAATCGGTGGCATTGAGGGGCACAGTGCTGACAGAGGGTGACAGGTCTAGTGGCCAGGGGACTTCAGTATCATCAGTCAGAGTGAGCACCTCTGAACCAGAAAGTTGACTTCCATGCCATTACACTTACTATGTTACTCTAACTCCGACTAAATTATGTAGGTGCAAGTTTTCTCTCTAAATTGCTCCTCAGGAAGTAGACAGAAACCTAGCAGAGAATTAGTGACAAAGAGGAAATAACAGAACTATATTAGGGCTTTAAAGGGATATATAGTTTTGAGAAGTCATTACATAACAGAAGAGGCTATAAGAATAATTTGGCTATATTGTAGAGTTTGGCTTTGTAAGAATTTTAAGTTACTCTCATTTATATTTTTCAGCTATAGTTGGCATCAGTAGCCTGTTAGACACGTTTGGTAGATTACTGAAGGCTTGAAGGCAGAAGGCCTGGGATTGAATTCTGGCCCCGTCATTTACTGGCCCCAAGTCCTGTGTTCTTTGTGTAGATAACAGCAGTATACCCACACAGTACTTCAGACTTGGAGTCCTTCCACTTCTCCTCTCCCTTTAACCCCTGCATCCAACTGGTCACTCAGTTCTGACAAGTGGGACTCCCAGTATCTCTTCATCCTGCCTGTTTGTCTGCATTGTCATTGGCTCAGCCTTGGTTGACACGTCATGATCTCACATCTGACTCCTCGCACAGCCCCCAACTAGTCCCCCTCCTCTGCTGTGGCTTCCGCCTTGGCTCTGGAGTTACCGTCTGAAAACATGGCTGATTCTGGAAGCAGTGGAAGTGCACGGAGGCTTTAAAAACCCAAATTCTTTGGCACCTGAGTGGCTCAGTGGGTTAAACATCTGCCGTAGGCTCAGGTCATGATCCCAGGGTCCTGGGATCAAGGCCCACGTGGGGCTCCCTGCTCAGTGGGTAGTCTGCTTCTCCCTCTCCCTCTGCTTGCTGCTTCGCCTGCTTGTGCTCTCTCTCTATGTGTGTGTGTCAAATAAATAAATAAATAAATAAATAAATAAATAAATAAATCTTAAAAAAAAAAATCCAGACTCTATAGAATGGCATAGGGACCCTATAAAATGTGGTTGCCACTTTGTTTCCCAGGTTCAACCCGATGACTTCACCTGCTGCTCTCTCAAGTCAGTAAGATTTCCACCATCCTCTCCCTGCCTGGATCTTCTTTACTCCTGTAGCTTTGCATATACTGTATTTTCCTTCCTGCGGACTGCATCCTCCTCTACATAGCAAATTGATATACACGCTTTTTGAGGTTCAATTCATAGCTCTTAGGAAATATTTCCCAATGCTTTATATCACTTCCTCCTCTGGGCTATAATTATTTTACATATATACAGTGAACACGGAGGTTCTCAAACTTATGTCCCCATATATTCCCGGAACCTAGCCAAGGGTGTGGTATATAACAGAAGATTTCCAACTTTAAAGTCCTTTCTAAAAAGTCACTGTGGGCAAATCTCTGCTTTTCTGAGCCTCAGGTTCCTTACCTGTAAAGTTTGAATAAAAATACCCACTTCGTAGAGCTCTTGGTAAATGAAACCCAGTAATTTACATACAAGCACTTTGTAAGCTGTGCATTAGTATAACACTTAACTTTTGATTCTAAAGTGATCTGTTAATTGGGCACCTGGATGACTCAGGCGTTTAAGCGTCTGACTATGAGTCTCAGCTCAGGTCTTGATCTGAAGGTCATGAGTTCAAGCCTTGCCATGGGCTCCATGCTGGGCATGGAGCCTACTTAAAAAAAAGTGATCTGTCTCCAAATGTCATTCTTTTTGCATCAGTCTAACACCGGGAAAATAATAGACTCTTAACAATGCTCATTGATTTACATCCAATTTGAACACATTCTGCCTTAGCCAGGCTGCTCACTGTGGATCACTGATCACAAAGGATCAGGAGCATCTGAATGAACAAGATGTCAACCTAGTCCTGTGTTTAATTATTTATTTATTTTATTTTATTTTATTTTATTCTAGTCTAAGTCCAGTAGAATTAAGATACAATGTTATGTTAGTTTCAGGTGTACAATATAGTGATTCAACACTTCCATACATCACCCGGTGTTCAACCACAAGTGCACTCCTTAATCACACACACACACGCACACGCACACCCCGTATGTCTCATGTTTCACCCAGTCCTGTTATTTCAGTTACCCCCACCAGGCCCATCTCCGCTTGATGGCGGTATCACTCAAGTGCAGTAACAAGAAGCTACACCAGGGGGCTCCCCTGCATTTTCCAAATGAAGTCTGCAAAAAACCTCCATCAATACTTCTGAGTTGTCAGCTAAGTATTTGCTTTCTTTTGAAACAAAGCAATAGAGAAATACAAAACAAGTTACAAACCTGGATATAATACAACATAATATAATATATTATAATATAATTTCCATTAAAGTGCTGTCTGAGACATTCTTTTTTTTTTTAAAGATTTTATTTATTTATTTGACAGAGAGAGGATCACAAGTAGGCAGAGAGGCAGTCAGAGAGGGAAGCAGGCTCCCTGCTGAGCAGAGAGCCCGATGCGATGCAGGGCTGGATCCCAGGACCCTGAGATCATGACCTGAGCTGAAGGCAGAGGCTTTAACCCACTGAGCCACCCAGGCGCCCCTGTCTGAGACATTCTTAATTTTCCTTAGTCTGTTAAAAAGCTGAAGGGGAATTGTTAGTCCCCTCTTACTGATGGGTTTTAAAAACTGTGAGACAACCTGTCATTCAATTGAGGACTCCAATATTATTTATTATCAAATATTATTTATTATCAAAAGGTTTGAGCTAAATAGAAGAAAAACCTGACAATACAAACATTTAATTACTGCATTCCCAAGAATATCCAGCAAATAGTAGAGGGGGGAAACCTAAGTAAATGAAGGTTCATGTGATGCTTTTCTTTCTAAAAATAAGCTACAAGTTATAATGCATATGGCCCTAGATAAGGAGTCAATGACTCTTCCTAATGCTGGATGGATTTCCAACTTCCCCAGGCTTCCTTATCACTTACCTTTGTTGTTGTTTTTTTTTTTTAAGATTTTATTTATTTGACAGAGAGAAACACAGCGAGAGAGGGAACACAAGCAGAGGGAATGGTAGCGGGAGAAGCAGGCTTCCTGCCGAGCAGGGAGCCCGATGCGGGGCTTGATCCCAGGACCCTGGGATCACGACCCTAGCTGAAGGCAGACGCTTAACAACTGAGCCACCCAGGCGCCCCCTCATCACTTACCTTTAGAGCTCAATTTTTTCATTTTTAAATGAAGTTTTGGGGTGATGGTCTTTTTAAAAATCAGCTTTAATGAGGTATTATTTACATATACAATTCACCATTTTTAAGTGAAATTTGATGAGTTCTGAAAAAGGTATGCTGTTGTGTAACAACCACATCATCATGATACAGAATACTTTGTTTCCATCACCACAAGAATTCCTTCCTGCCCCTTTGTAGGCAATCTCCTTCCCTTTCCTGGCCCTTGGAAAGCCCAGATTTGATCTTTATCACTACAGTTTTGCCTTTTCAAAGATTTTATGTCTTGCTTCCTTCATTTAGCATAATTTTTTTAAAAATTTATTTATTTGACAGAGAGAGATTGCAAGTAGGCAGAGAGGCAGGCAGAGAGAGAGAGGGAAGCAGGCTCCCTGCTGAGCAGAGAGCCTGATATGGGGCTCCATCCCAGGACCCTGAGATCATGATCTGAGTCAAAGGCAGAGGCTTAACCCACTGAGCCACCCAGGCACCCCTAGCATAATGTTTTTGAAATTCATCAACATGCGTGTATCGGTAATTTGTTTACTTATTGCTAAACAGTATGCCATTGCATGAATATATGACAATTTTTTTCCTGTTAGTTGAACACTTGGGTCGTTCCCAGGTTTATTTTTAAAATTTTTATTAATAATTCTACTATTGTCAGCAAGCCCTCTTGCCCAGCCATAGACCCCCAACAGTTAAAACCAGAAACAGACAAGACAGCTTAACACAAGCTCTAACTAAAACCCACTGTGCTTATTTCCTATTGCACTTTTTTGAGGCATTGATTAAGATGTTTTTAAATGACCAGAACATTCCAATCAGTAGACCAGAAAAGCCCTGATAGTAATGGAATGCCGAGAAGACCACATCCTACACGTCGCCTTCCCTGCCCATGATCGTGGGCTGAACACCTCCTGACCTTCACCCATAATCATGTGCTCTCTGCCTGCTGTCTTGCATGCCCCACCCCCACCTCACCTTATAAAATTCTAGATGTCCATCTTGCCCGCAGAGAGACTGGTTGTTAAGGCTTGAACCCGCC
Source organism: Procyon lotor (assembly GCA_028646535.1). Classification (NCBI taxonomy): domain Eukaryota; kingdom Metazoa; phylum Chordata; class Mammalia; order Carnivora; family Procyonidae; genus Procyon; species Procyon lotor. Next base: position 7,081 of record JAQQSY010002539.1, read on the forward strand.
ACCTCTCCCCACCGACTGCTGGCACATGAAATAAATGTCTTCTTTTTTCTTTTCCAAACCTTCCTTCCTTGAATTATTGGCTTCTCTTGTAATGAATTGATCTGAGTTTGTTCAGCAACAGTGTTGGCAAACCCCGCCAGAAGCTATGCTTTTTAATTTGTCCCACGTCCTTGGGATTTTCTGGGATGGAGCAGTTGGCCATGGCAGTGCCAAGACTTGCTTACCCATTGTTTCCTGAGTTAGTGGTTGTGATAGATGAATCAGTGACACTATGAATGCTCATTTACAAGTCTTCCAGTGAACACAGGTTTTCATTTCTCTTGGGTAAATACTTATAAGTGGGATTGTTGGGTTAGATACAAGTAATCTTTAATTCTATAAGGTACTGCAAAATTCTCTAAGTATCTCTCATTTCTCACTCCGACTGGCAAAGTAGAGTCCCAGTTGTTTCACTTACTTTGCAACACTTGATATTGTCAGTCTTTCATTTCAGCCATTCTAGGGGATATGTAGACGTTTCCTTTAATTTGCATTTCCCTAATCAAAATGCTGTTGAGCATCTTTTCTTCCATTTTTTTGAACTCCATACATCTTTTTTGGTCAAGGAAGATATCTTTATATCTTTCACCCAGTTTTAAAATTGAACTGGTTTTCTTCTTGTTACTGAGTACTTTGTATATTCTCGAGAAATGTCCCTATCAGATGTATTTTTCAAATAGTTTCCCCCAGCCCGTGGCTTGTCTTTGTAATTTCATAATAGTGTCAATGGAGGAGAAAACCACTATACATATGTAAACACTCAAATTCTTCAGATCTCAATTTCTTCACATTTAAAATGAGATCTTTAGGTAACTGTTCTTTTCTTTTTAAAATGGCTAGATTGAGATCTATTTCGCATAACACAAAATTCACCCTTTTAAAGTATACACAGTTGTTTTTAGTGTGTTCAGAGTCATGCAACTATCACCACTGTGTAATATTTTCATCACCCCAAAAAGAAACCCTATGCCCACTGGCATTCAATTCCTCCTTTCCCAGCACCTGGGAACCACTAATCTTAATGTTTTGTCTCAGTGGATTTACCTATTCCAGATATTGCATATAAAAGGAATCATACAGTATTTGGTATTTTATGTCTAGTTTCTTTCACTGAGCATAATATTTTCCAGGGTCATCATGTTATAGTACCCGTACTTTGCTTCTTTTTTATTACCAAGTAATATTCTGTTGTATGAATATACCACATATTCTTTATCCATTCATCATTTGATGAATATGCAGGTCATTTTCAGTTTTTAGTTTTTATGGATAACACTGCTATGAACATTTGTGTACAAGGTTTTTGTGTAGACATAGTTACAGTTCTCATAGGTTCATACCTAGAAGTGGAATTGAAATGGAGGAAGTATAAAATTGTTTTCCAAAGTGGCTGCTTCCCTTTTACCACCAGAGTTCAATTTCTCCACATCCTTGCTAGCCTTTATTTTTTTCATTTTTGCATATATTTTAAATAATTTTCTATATTATTTTTGCTGTCTTTTCCCCCACTAATCTTTATTAATATCTGTATTTTTAAAACAGTCATTATAATGAATGTTAAGTGGTATCTAACTGTGGTTTTGATTTGCATTTCCCTGATGACTAATGATGTTGAGCATATTTTCATGTGCTTATGGGCCACTCATATATCTCCTTGGAGAAATGACTAATAAAATCCTTTGCCCGTTTTATTTTATTTTATTTATTTTTTTAGAAATAAACACATTTATATACATCTTTTTTTTAAAAAGATTTTATTTATTTGATACAGAGAGATCACAAGTAGGTAGAGAGGCAGGCGGGGTGGGGGAAGCAGGTTCCCTGCTGAGCAGAGAGCCCAATGTGGGGCTCAATCCCAGGACCCTGAGATCATGACCTGAGCCGAAGGCAGCGGCTTCAACCCACTGGTACCACCCAGGCACCACTCCTTTGCCCATTTTAAAATTGGGTTGTTTGAGTTTATTGTTGTTGAGTTTTATTTAAGACTTCTTTAAATATTCTGGATAGAACCTTCTTATCAAATATATCATTTGTAAATATTTCCTTCCATTCTTTAGGTTTCTTTTCACTTTCTTGACAGTGTTATTTGGCACAAAAATTTTTAGATTTGGTGAAGCCCAATTTATCTTTTTTCCTTTGGTTGTTTGTACTTTTGGTGTCATATTTAAGAAACCATTGCCTAATACAAGGTCACAAAGATTTATACCTGTGTTGTTTTCTAAGAACCTTGTGATTTCAGTTGGTACATTTAGGTCTTTGATCCATTTTGAGTTAAATTTTATATATGGTGTGGGTAGGAATCCAATGGCATTCTTTTGTATGTGGATATCCAGTTGTCCCAACATCATTTGTCAAAAACATCACTCTTTCTCCATTGGATTGTCTTGGCACCCTCCTAAAAAATCAACTGACCATAAACAGTGTGGTACTGGCATAAAGACAGACACATAGACCAATGGAATAAAATAGCCCAGAAATTAACTCTTGGTTGTATGGTCAAATGATTTTTATAAGGGTACCAAGACAACAAATGGTGCTGGATAAACTAGATATTCACATGAAAAGAAATGAATGGCTCTTTAACTAACATCATATACAAAAATTAACTCAAAATAGAAAGAAGACTAAAAATGTGAGATCTAAAAGTGTAAAACTCTTAGAGGAAAATATACAACAAACACTGCACAGCATTGGATTTGGCAGTGATTTCCTGGTTATGACACCAAAGGCACAGACAGCAACATAAAAAATAGAGAAATTGGGCTTCGTGAAAAAATTTTAATTTTGTAAATCAAAGGACATTATCAACAGAGTAAAAAACAACCTACAGAATGGAAAAAAAAATTGCAAATCACATATATGATAAGGGATTAATATCCACAATACATAGAGAGCTCCTAAAACTCAGCAACAACAAAAGACAAACAACCTGATTAAAAATGAGACAAGACTTAGATATTTCTCAAAGAAGATGTACAAATGATCAAAGCACATGAAAAGATGCACAATATCACTAATCATTAAGGAAATGCAAATCCAACCCACAAAGAGATACCACTTCACATCTATTAGGATGGCTACTATCTCAAAAAAAAAAAAACCACAAAATAGCAGTGTCAGGATGTAGAGAAATTGAAACCCTCTCACAATGTTATTGGGAATTTTGTAAATGGTAGAGCTTCTATGGAGAAGAGATGGCAGTTCCTCAAGAAATTAAAAATGCAATTACCAGTGATCTAGCATTCCACTTCTGGATATATACCCAAAAGAATTGGAAGCAGGAACTCAAACATATTTTTACACCCATGTTCATACCAATATTATTCATAATAATTAAAACATGGAAGCAACCCAACTGTCCATCAGTGAATGAATAGAATAGCAAAATGTGGTATAAACATGCAATGGAATATATTATTCAGCCTTAAAAAGGAAGGAGATGCTGACATATGCTACAATATGGATAAACTTTGAGGACATTGTGCTAAGTGAAATGAGTCAGTCACAAAAGGCAAATACTGTATGTTTTTACTCATATGAGATAGGTGTTGACAGTAGTCAAAATTATAGAGACAGGAAGTAGAATTGTATTTGCCATGAACTGAGAAGGGGGAATGGGGAGTTATTTATAGGATTTTAGCCTTAGAAGATTAAAGGTTATGAAAGTGAATGGTGGGGATCATTATACAACATTATGAATGCATTTAACATCACTGAATGCACACTTAAAAATGATTCAGATGACAAATTTTATCTTATATCTCAATATCTCAATTTAAAAAAATCAAAATCAAATAGGTAATGGTTTATTTCTCCCTCTCAATCCAATTCCATTTATCTTATATCTAGTCTTAGGCCAGCACAGCAGTGCCTTGATTACTATAGATTTCGGCAAATTTTAAATCTGCTGAAATTTAAAAATCATGAAGTGTGAGTCCTTAGACTATTAATGTAATTAATAAAATAATTACAGCAAATAATTGCAGATTGCTGCAAAGAAAAGGAAAATGTGCCATAATTGAGAATATCAATATCACTACTATTGCTAGGGATTCTATGGAAAACCTCCTTGAAGAGTTAGTGTGTCAAGTCATGAAGAATAGGGAGAACTAGCCTCATCAAGAGAATTCCAAGCAGGAAAAGTGTAACAGCCAAGTCCCCGGGGCTGACAGAAAGCCAGCGTGACTAGCGTGTACTGCGCTAAGGAGGACAGTGATACTGGAGAGGTAAGCAGGCAATATGTGCGGGGGGGTTGTAGGTTACCTGAGAACTGATTTATCCAAAGGGTGGTTGGAAGCCATTAAAATTTATTTATTTATTTGTTTGTTTGTTTATCTTTTAAAAGACTTTATTTATTTGACAGAGAGAGAGAGGGAACACAAGCAGGGAGAGTGGGACAGGGAGAAGCAGGCTTCCCGCTGAGCAGGGAATCTGATGCAGGGCTTGATCGCAAGACCCTGGGATCCTGACCTGAGCCAAAGGCAGACTCTTAACAACTGAGCCACCCAGACGCCCCTCCGTTAAGCAGTTTTAAACCAAAGACTGTTGTGATCTGATTTACATTTCAAAAAGCTCATCCCGCTGACGTGTGCAGAGTGAATTGAGCATATAGATTAGAATCAGGAAGTCCAGTGAGGGGGCTATTGCAACTGTCAAAATGAAAGGAGCCTGCCTTAGACTAGGATGGTGCTAGTGGAGATAAACAGTGCTAGTGACGTGCTAATGACGGCATGAGTAGATGACTTAGACTAGGACCATACTAGTGGAGATAAACAGACAGCAGCAAAGAGAGTCTAGATATAATATGGAAGTGAAAGGAACAGGTTGACACTCAAATTTCTGGCATTAATAACTCACTGGATTGTGGCATGGGAAGGGGGATGCTGACATGGGGAAGAGTGGGAGCCAACTAGAGTGTATATAAGTTTCCAAAAAATCATCAAGAATTCCATTTTTAAAAAATTGTATTAAGTTTTTATGTTTTAATGCCAGTATCATTAACCTACAGGGTTATATTAGTTTCAGGTGTCCAGGGAATTCAGTTTTAGACATGTTAAGTTGGGAATGCCTAGAAAATGTTCAAAAGTCATGTAGGATAAGATCAGGCTCTTCCAGCAACAAAAACAGCTGAGGAAGAGGGCTTACTCCCAGAGGAAGTCTGACTCCCTGGGCGCTGGACAGACAAAGGAGGCTATTATTCTGAGGAGCACAGAAAAATAAAACCCAAGAACTAACTGTGCTATTTCAACTCATCTTAGCCAATATTTATTGAATATCCGTAGGAATCACCATGAAGCTACTCTTAGGTATGAGAAAGAGCTGTGAACTTGAAGAGAGAAGGCCTGGTTTCAAGTCTGGTGACTGGCAAAATTTAACCTTGATCTTTGTTGGATAATTGTGCAGATGACATGGAATAATTCATGTTAAAGCATCGGGCTATATAAATGGAAGTTCATATTAGACGTTGTGAGAGCAGGCATTATTATGAGCACTTAATATGAAATACTGCATACATTTACTATTCATTGCTTTCTGGGAAAAAAACCCAACGACTTTGATGACGACTTCAACATGATCAAAATAAATGTATTTATTTTGCTGTAGAGGCCAGCTTTTGCACCACCCAGATAAAATAAATCAGGACAAAATAACACCAAGGAGACTGACGTGTGTGTACTGAGCTCTCATGTAGGTGAAGAACACCTCAGAATCAATGGGTCTCAGCAGATCTTCACCCTGATTGCATGTGGCCATGACGAACAGCCGCAGCTTGATTACATTTGCTGCAATTCCTTTGTTGTTACATCCCAAACATATCCGAGTGTTGTTTGTATACCTTGTACCTTCTTTTAGAGCCCACCTGTCAGCATCAGCCCATAAGCTTGGTAATACACACAAGTGATGATCTGCCTTCCCTCCATATAATCTTATAGACTTGCTGCTTAAGCAAAATAAGCATTTTTTTTTCATTCCTTTGCTCTACCCATGTAGGACAAATCTTGTCCCAAACACCCTTGACTTTCATGTTACCAGATCTTTGTTCTTACAAAGGTTCCTTAAGCCTAGAATGTCTCCACTACTTACCTTCCTGCTGCTTTACTATTTATCTTTATAGACTCAGACAAATGCAAATTACCTTTTCTCAAAACAATCAGTGCAGTTCATTGCATCTTCGTCCATATATCCATTTCATGCTATTTATAATTCAATATACTTATTCAACCAACATTTATAGAATATCTGCTGAATGTCAGGACTCTTCAAAATGCAAATGGCAGAAATCTAATCCAAGTAGCTTAAATAAACTAGCTCACACTGTTTTCTCCCTCACCTATACTTTCCATTTTACTCTACTTATAATTCGATATGCTTAGTCAACAATCATTTATAGAATGCTGCTAAATGTCAGGGCTCTTTTAGATGCAACTGACAGAAACTCACATCCAAATAGCTTAAACAAATCAGCTCACCTAACTAAAAACTACAAGGAGGGG
>JAQQSY010002540.1:0-13612 GCA_028646535.1 Procyon lotor
ACCAACAGTGTAGGAGGGTTCCCCTTTCTCCGCATCCTCGCCAACATCTGTCTAGTTTATATATATTAGACTGGTGAATAGAATAGAGCCCCACACTTAATTTTGGGTGTATTTTGGTCTGGTAGAAGAAACTATCTCTCAAAATTTTAAAGAAAGGAAAACTGATATACACACAAAACTAAAGTTAAACACAATGAAGGGATGGAATACGAGTGTAAAGATGAAAATTAAAAAAGATTCTAAAAAAGGAATTGATAAGAAGATGGTCAAAAAAAAGAAAAAAAAGAAGAGAGAACGTGATCAGGCTGGAGACTAGAACAAAGCTGCGTGCTAGATTTAGAGTATATTTTGATCTAATAGAAGAAATGGTATCCCAAAATTTTAAAGAAAAAAAACCCCTATGTGTATACATAAATAAAGTAAATACATAAATAAAGTTAAATACAATGAGGGGATAAAATATGAGTATAGCAGTGAAAACTAGAAAAGATTTTCTTAAAGGTTTTTTAAAAGGTACTGATAGGATAATCGTTAAAAAACTTTAAAGAAAGAGGAAAATTAAAAAAACAGAATAAGAAAAAAATTAAATTAAAAAAATCAACTTTAAAAAACTAACGGATCATGGGAAAAAAGCCATGAATTCTATGTGTTGCTTTTTGTTAACTCTGGAATTCCACAGTTCTCTTGATTGGTGAACTTGGTCTTGGCTGGATGTTCTTGCTGATCTGGGGGAGGGGCCTGTTGCCATGAATCTCAAGTGTCTTTGCCGGAGGCAGAATTGCACCGCCCTTGCCATAGGCCAGGCTAAGGAATATGCGAGGTCTTGGTCTCAGGAGCTTTTGTTCCCTGAACGCTTTCCTTACAGCTTTGGAGGAGGAGAATGAAGATGGCAGCCTCCTGGTCTCCGGTCTGGAGGAGCTGAGAGCTCAGGGCCCCAGTCCTCAGTGCACCCTCAGAGGACAGCAGTCAGTCCCTCCCTTCTCCCTGGTCTCCAGCCGCACTCTGAGCTCAGCCGGCCTGTGACCGAGCCTTTCTATCTCTGGCACTCGTCCCTGTCTGGAGTCTCCAAACCCAGCACATCCAGGCAGCACTCCTGTGCTGCTCCTCCCAGAGGAGGAAGGAAGGCATCTCTCCAGATCTGCCCCTGATGGGGTCCCTGCCTGAAGAGCAGTGGCCCGACTGTGCCTCAGATCACGGTCTAAGGTAAGCCTGAGCTGATAGCCCACTGCACGGCTCTGTCCCTGCCCTTGGCTTCCCTGCTCTGATACCTGGGGGCTCTGCCACCCTCAGACACCCCCCGGTCTTTCTGTGACCCTGTGGGTCCTGAGACCATACTGTCCCTATGAGGTCTCTACCCCCTGCTTAGCCTCTGGAGTGATGTCCCTCAGTGGAGCAGACTTGTAAAAATTCCGATTTTGTGCTCTGCAGCTCTACCACTTGCCGGGAGCCGGCCCCTCCCCCATGGTCTATCTTCCTGTCGCTTTGGAATCACTTCTCCACATGTCCTACCTTCCAGAAAGTGGTTGGTTTTCTCTTCCTAGAATTGCTGTTCTTCTTCTGCTCTATCTCCTGTTGAGTTTGCAGGTGTTCAGAATGGTTTGATAATTATCCAGCTGGACTTCTGGGACCTGATATCTCAGTCTCCTACTCCTCTGCCATCTTGCTCCTCTCTCTCTCTCTCTCCCTCTCTCTTCATTTCTGAGTAAGAGAGAGTATAAGCAGGGGGAGGAACACAGGGGGAAGGAGAAGCAGGCACCCCTCCAAATGAGGAACCAGATGCTGGACTAAATCCCAAGACCCTGAGATCATGACCAGAGCCAAAGGCAGACTCAACTGACCAAGCCACCCAGGCACCCTTAGCATATTTCATTAGATAATAACAAGCAGGGGCTACAAGTCTGTGCCATTTTAGGGGGCAGGATGTAGATTAGTGACACATAGGGAAGGGTAGCTCTTCTGATAAGCAAGTAGTGGGCACAGTGTGTCCTAGAGGGAAAGGGCCAGAAAGCAGTGAGGTCTCAGCCCAGATACATTAATCCCAGCAGCCAAAGACCAGCCAAGATCATAAGGTGTCTCCTTAAATGATAGTGGGCTGGGCAGTTCAAGCTGGACTTCTCCAGGCAAAATCCAGGGATATCAAGGAGTGTCCCATAGCCGCGGGCCTCGGGTGTTGCCTCGGGCCTCGGGTGCTGCCTCGGACTGTGCTGTGGGGAATCCAGGGGCTGAGTGAGGCAGTAGGGTGGGCTGGGTAATGTGGCAGATGGGCAGGGCCCTTACAGTTTAGAGAATTCCATTAAAGAAGGATATCAGTGGCCCAGAGGGGCCATTCCCATTCTTTTTTCAAGCATCTCAAATGTCAGTCATGTAGGAGCAGTAGGTATCTTGCTTCTGTGCGAGAACTACCAATGCTTTGAAATGAGATCCAGCTTTGGGCTGAAATGAAGACAAACAACTCTCTATTAAATTTCTGACTAGTTCAATATCAACTGTCCTTGTTAAGTTATTGCGCCAAGTGAGGTGGCCCTACTCACCAGAAGGCACGGTCCACCCCAGCTGGGCCAGGGGTGCAGGTGAGTGGGTTTGGGTGGAAGCAATGACTCATTCCTTTCTCATATGCACACGCATCATTAGAAGTCAGACTTCCCATTCAGAGCATGCTTCATTTCCTGACCTACCCCTGAGTCTCCAAGACCACCCAGGTCCTTGGAATTTAGGCTTGGCACGAAGAGAGGGAAGAATCTCTCTCCCTCTGTTACTGCCTTCTTTATCCCCCCAGAGGCCTTGGGCTCTGGTTTCTCTCCACAGGACATTGCCTGGAGAGAAATATCACCCTGAGGGAAGACAGCAGCGTGTCATACTGGGCCTCCACCGGGCATGCTGGGTCTTGAAATTGGGTCATAATCCCAAATCTTAGAAGTTAAGGTTCCTGACAGTGGTCAGTCGGAGTCTCCCCTCTGTGCCTCTGAGTTTCCCCTGCACAATCTGCTATTTCTGGCTTTCTCTCCCCTGGCGTATTGGTCCCTGTAGGACAGGCACTTTGCTAGGATTCCGTCTCGGCCACTGTCTGGACCGAGGTGGAGGAATTTGAGCCAGGCTGGCTGAGTCAACCATGTCTTTCTATTCTGATGTTTTGATGTCTGGGACCTTCTAACACTCCCAGGTTAGCCAATTCCTAGAGACAGTGAAGGAGCTGCCTAGGAGTGCAACTGTCATTACCAAGCAATGGAGAGCCTTCTGTTTTAAGGGAACTAGGACCCCAAAACCTTCTTCCCTCATGACAGACATTTCCCATCTGTGTGCCTTACTGTACCTCATTGAAACAAATCTGAGGTACGTGTTAGGACACCAGCCCTCCCAGCCCTAGAGTGGGATTAGATCACGCCCCTTGCCTCCACAGTTCATGGTGCTTCCCGTCCTGTGTGGGGACGCCTTGTGTCTCCCTTTCAACTTGGACTTTCCCTTCCCACACACTCTGCTTTGGAATTTTTTTCTGGTCACCTTATAGGTCTCCGTGTACCAGCAAAATCTGGAAATTAGGACTCTTACTGTAGTACACATTGCAAACACTGGACCAGACCCACTGAGAGACATTTTCCTGAACCGGGGCTGTTATTTCTGGGGGATGGATTCCGGGAGTAAAACTGCTGGGTATACACGCAGTTCACTGTGATGGATGTTTCCAGATGATTTCACAAAAAGGCCATCAATATTCACATGTCTACTAGCAAGATATAAAATGAGCCCTTTCCCTGCAAGCCCAGACTCTTGGAGTCTAATCCCCTAGCATCCCAGGAAGTGAGCACTTTCTGCTGCTAAAAGCAGGGGACTCCCAGCGAGATGAGGTGGGGCCGTAGGCAGTCATTGGGTGTCCCAGTCACCCCAGACCCCAGGATGATTCCTCGTGTCTGTCCACGCTGGGTGCTGCTCCTCTAACCTAAGGGCATGCAGGTTGCCATTGTTTTTGATCCCCTGCCCTGTCACAGCTGGGCCTCCTGGGTTCAGGCCTCTCTGCTAGAGGGGCGGTTACTGCTTTAGAATCAATTTACAGAATGGAAAGGAACAAGCTCCCGCTACATTTGCTTTCACGATTGGCTAATATCAAGAATTTTATGGTTCTTGGGTTGATAACATTCTTTTACATCTTTCTCATCCACTTCGATGTCCAGGCCAGGATGCATCCTGGTGGCAATTAGCCGTTGTGTGGTATGGGATTTCCCATGGGACTCAGGACTCGCATCTTGCTGTTTCTTCCTTAAGACCACTCCATTGACTTCCTCTTTCTATGCTCTACAGCTCCCTTTTAAAAATATTTTTTGTTCTGGGGCACCTGGGGTGCAGTTGGTTAAGCATCCAACTCTTTCAGCTCAGGTCATGACCTCAGGGTTGTGAGATCGAGCCCTGGGTTGGGCTCCAGGCTCAGCATGAAGTCTGCTTGAGTGTCTCTCTCTTCCTGTCCCTCTGCTTCTCCCCTGCCCTCAAATAAATAAATAAATCTTAAAAAAAATATTTTTGGGGGAGGATTACACAATTATTATTTTATAGGGGAAATACAGCTAATGAGGAGAAAACAATGTTATTTAAAATCTCACTAATTGGAAATAACCTTTGCATTGTGGGGGGGGTTGTTCTGCAGGCTTTTTTCATGAAAAAATTATTTTTGGTCTGTAACCTGCTTACTTCAACCTAAATAAATCATCTGTGTCATTCCTTGTCAGTATATAGGTTTACAACAGCACTTCCCATGGATGTGTAAGTATTTTGTCACGCCTTCCATTGTTTAAATAATTGCCTATTGTTGGTTGATTTTCCCAGATTTTTGCTATTGTAATAACTTTTATAATAAACAGCTTTGCACATATGTCTGTATAATTGTCCAATTATATTCTTAGGCAAAATGCCTAGAAATGAGATTACAGAATTAAAGCATAGTCACTTTTTAAAGGCTTCTGTGGTGAACTGCACTCCAGAAAATGTGTACCAATTTACTTTCTCCTGAGAGGGATTTGAGTAGCTATTTCCCCAAACTCTCCCCAACAGTTAAAATTATTATTATTTTTCATCATGGCTGGTTTGATAAGTGCATCTATTGTATTTACCAAATAAGGGCAATAAACCATTCTCCTCACTTCAAATAAGTCTTTTTCTCTTTACCACCTCAGCATTTAATGTGAAGGGCTAAGAACCGGGGGTCTGCAGTTAGAAAGACCATGTTTATAGGATCCTGGGCAAATCACTTAATACCTATAAGACTCAGTTACCTCAACCCCTAAATGGGTGCAATGAAGAGACTTGACATCACTGGGCTGATAAGGGTTTAAAATGAAGTAAGATAGGGAAGAGCTTAGCATGGTGTTTGGCATACCACACACTGTTGGTAAATATCCTTTTAGAGAGGCCTCAAGATATCACCTGGTCTGTTTTCCACCTTAAGCAAACACCTACTCAAGCCATAGGGACCTGTCTTTTTTTTTCTTTCTTTTAGAGAAAGTGTGCACATGTGTGGGGGTTAGGGAGGGGCAGAGGGCAAGGGCGAGGGAGAACCTTAAGCAGCTTGCATGCCCAGTACTCAGCATGGAGCCCCACACAGGACTGAATCTCAGGACTCTGAGATCATGACTTGAGCTGAAATCAAGAGTTGGATGCTTAACCCACGGAGCCACCTCGTTGCCCCGATAGAGACCTGTCATTACTTTTTTAATTTTATTTTTATTTATTTTGAAGATTTTATTTATTTATTTGCCAGAGAGAGAGCACAAGCAGGAGGAGAAGCAGAGAGAGGGAGCAGTAGGCTCCCCCACTGAGCAAGGAGCTTGATCCCAAGACCCTGGTATCATGACCTAAGCCAAAGGCAGATGCTTAACTAACTGAGCCATGCAGGTGTCCTGAGACCTGTCTTTAAAGAAAAGCTATATATACAAACTAAGTTCTGCTTGTGATAATATGGGAACAGTTCTATGCACCCCACATGTGGGTTCTCTCTTTTATCACACACACATGCAATCATTTCAAGAACTAATGAGGACCTACACAGCATGCAAGGTTTGGCTTCTGGGGAAATTTGGCTAAATCATTCTTTGTGCCTCAGTTTCATCTGTAAATAGGTATAATACTAGTACCTAGGTCCCTGAGTTATTACGAAGATTAAATGAATTAGTATTTATGAAGTACTCAGGCCAGGGCCTGGCACACAGCAAGTGTAATGTGAGTGTTTGCTCACTAGGTGGATGACTGCTCTCCCAGCTGAGCCAGCTGTGTTCTCTCTGAGGAGCCGTCTCCTACTCCCAAGGAAGGCACAGGAGTGGAAGAACCTGACAGAAAGTAAGTCTAGGGGACAGGGTTAACGGGGAGAGGTGTCTGGGCAGTGTGAGAGCAGGACACTGCAGAGGGCGCCCAGCTGTTCAAACACAGCAGTGAATGAACTCTCTTGTCCATGTGCTGCTTTCCCACAGAGCGGAGGGCAGAAAAGAGGGAGGTTTACTATAGTTTCTTTGAAGAGAGTTCTGCCAGTTCGATGAGGGTCAAATGACTGGATCAAATGTCCATCTCCCCGTATCTCTCTCCTTGTCACTTCAAATCCAGTGTCACCTCAGGAAGATGATTCTATCAAAGAAACCCGAAACTAGAGGTCCGGGTGAGATCACACTCCCAGGATGGCCTCCAGAGTCATCAGGTGAGACTGATCAAAAAGCCCTGGCACTGGCCACTGTCGTCACCCTCATCATTCAGGGTGACAGCTGCAGAGTCCTTAGCCCAGGTCTGTCATCAAGTAAGGGGTAGGTTGGGTCCCTGGAGAACTTCAAGCAGTAATGTCCCCTCATCACTGAAAATAAGCCTTGGGCTGATGGTGAGCAAAGGAGGGTCTGAGGGAGGGCTGTGGCTGTCTCCTGTGCAGCTGAGGTGTCTGTCACACCTGTTCTCACCCCAACCTGCCTCGTGTGCTGACCGGGAGCCTCTCCTATCTGGAATCTGTTTCCCTGCTGGTGCTCATCCCCAGAGGGGATGTGGTTGTCTGGCAGAGTGGATTTCAAAAATTCAGATTGGGGGGCTGTGGTGGCAGGAGTCGCTCTCACTCTCTCAGCCATCCCCTGTCACTAAGGGGTCCATTGTCTGGTTCCCAGGGGACTTGCCTGGCTCCTGGGTCTTTGGGACCACTACTTCAGGGGCAGGCGACCCTGGAGCTTGAGTGATTCTCAGAAAGTGGCAGCCGAGCTGCCTCTGTCACTCCTGTTTAGTCCCTGTGTGCCCTGCAGGGTCCAGTTCTCTGTTCCTGCCCCCCAGCCTGGGGCAGCGAGAGCCCCTCATCTCAATCTCCAGCTGAGGGTGCACTCTCAGTTTCTCATCACTGGGAACATGCTGGTCCTCCCGGAAAGACCGCTGGAGTTCCTGACTGTCTGCCTTATCTTCCCCCTGGGGTCCAGCCCCCCACCCCGGGATAGGAGCTCCTCATAGAGGAGATTTGCCTGACCTAAGACCAACATTAGGACACCCCTTTGGGTAACCACCAATGGGCATGCCCTCAGGGTCTAACCTGAAAGCAAGGTCAGCTCTCCTGGTCCCTGCTCCATAATCCCAGCCTCTTCCTACCCACTGACCACACTGTGAAGCCTAAGCAAGTCCAGAACTCTCATCATGACCTCAGACATTTATTCAGAACTCTTTGATTCACAGTTGACACTCCATTCTAGCCGATTTGGTTCCCTGGCTCAGCCTGCCGCAGATGAGGAACAATGCATTATAAAGCAGGACAAAAGGTGTTGAGAAGGAAAAGGGACAGTTGAGAAGGTGGAAGAAGTCAAGACCCCCAATGAACCTTGATATTGAGTCATAAGGTGTGTGGGCATTGCTGGGAGGCTGCCTGGACCCCAGGGATGGACTGTCGGCATGAGCCTGCCAGTCGGTGAAAGCTGAGAGGTTCTACAGGAGCCTCTGCATTGGGGTTCCTGCTATCTCGATAGGAATATGCCAGACTTCATGGGAGCTTAGATGTTTACCCCAATGTCTGGCACTAATAGATCATATGAAACTCCAAATTCCTTATGGTATGAAAAAGAGATCAGATCCTCTGTGTCTGGTGGAAGCTACTTTGAAAACAGACCTCCATGACAGGTGCATAGTGGGTCTTCAGTGGGCACACAGTAGGCCATTGACTTCCCATTGAGCTTGTTGAGGATGCACTTGGACTTGGGGCTTGAGAAGCTGGGTTGTACATGAAAAACTTAGTTATGTTGCCATTCATCCCTATTTCATAAGATCCATGTAAAATGCAACAGATTTCAGGGATATTAAAATGAGAAAAAATGTGTGTCTTAGAATTGAGGATGGACATGATTGGTTTGGGAAATCCTTGCCTTTGAGGGATACGTACTGCTCATCAGCACGTTAACAGCTCCAGGAAGCCCTCTAGAAAAGGCACCTGCTTAACTTTGGGTTCTCTTTTTCCAGACATCATTGGTCAGAGAACCCTGTTGGCGTATCTCCTATAGCATTCTTTGGAGGTTGTATTCTATGCGACATATTTTAGGTCACCTTAAGTCATTTAGTAAAGTTTAAATTATATTCAGCATACTTTATTCATTGACCTCAGTTCTGTGATGTGATACATTTAGAAAGTTATCCATCAAAAATGCTTAAGGAGATGCCACTTTTAGCTCAGATTTGTGTAAGTTCTTCAGGGAGCTTTGAGGACACTCCCAGTCTGCTCCAGGGGCTGATCTGCATGAAGCACCCTAGACTTTGGGGAAATTTCTGTGAGGCCTTTCCACATTTAAGACTGTGCCCTCCAGATAGAGTGATGTAGAATATGTCACCATTCCAGACTGACCGAGAGCAGGAAGTGCCCCTATGCCACTCCTCTGTCACAGCCAGTGACTGGTATCTGGCCATGAACACCAGCTCCTTACCTCACATTGGAACAAACTGTCATGTAATTTGCCCTCCCGAGCGCCCTACGGGATCGGGCTGAGGCTGGGACTTTGCCTCAAGTTGTACCTTTGCCTGATGTCTTCTGCTTCTCTATTTTCCTTCCCCCACTCTCTTACCAATGTTTCCCGGGAGAAAAATTCCTTAATGAAACAGTGGCATGTATCTCAGGGATTGCCTCCAGGGACCCCCATCCCAGACAGGTGCCAAAAAATTAATAGCACTTCTTAAGTATTTTAAACATTTAGTTGTAATCAAAATGTCTCCACTGTTCATTATTTCTTTTAACAGTTTGCTTGTTTAGTCAGGATCCAAATGGGGCTCATACATATTATTGGGTGACTTTTCAAATTCTTTTTAATCTTTAGGTTTTCTTGCTTTTTGTTCCCATTACGGTTTTTTATTTTGTTTTGTTTTGTTTTTGAGAAACTGGGCCTTGTCTTGAGAGTTTCCCACAGTTTGGATTTGAATGTTGTCGTTTCCTTGGCACTACTTATCATGTTCCTCTGTCTTTATCTTTCCTGTAGATTGGTCATTGCCTCTAGAGGCGGGATCAGATTCAGCCTTGAGTTTTTTTCAGAACTACTTCATCAGAGATGTTGTGTTCTTCTGTAAGCAGGTGCCTAATTTCTGGATGTTTTTCTTTTTGTGATGTTGGCTCAATTGTCGGATATATTCATTCATTGGGGGTTGCCAAACAGTGCTATTCAAATTCTGCTATTTCTTCTTTATTAGCTGGAATATTCTGAGAGCCTTCCCCTTATCAAGTAATTGGTTACCCTGAAGTACAGTTTGAATAGGGAATTCAAAGAGAAATATTTGATTTTATCCTTTATTTACTTATTTTCAAAATAATGAAATATTTTCAAAATAAGGATATTTAGTATCCTTGAAAGTTTCTTCTCTTACTAGGTTTCTTTTTCTGTAATGATGAGCTCAGAGATTTATCCATATATCACGGTTTTCAATCCACTGCTGTTATATGGATTTTTAAATATAAGTGTTATGCTTCTATATATTTTACTTTGTAATTTCCTGTCTTAAAAATTCAGAAGTATGTCTTACAGATCTTACATGTAAAGATCTACCTCATCCTTTCTTATTGCTACTATGTCTTAGTGTTCATGTTAGACTCTTTCCTATTAGTTCAGCCTTCTGTGTACATTATTTCATACAGTCTTTAAGATAACGAATGCTAGGATGGAAATATAAATTTTTTTTTTTTTAGACGAAGACAGGGAGCCCAAGTTTACCCAGCTTAGAAGTGTGGACCTGGAATTTGAGCCTAGCTCTACTTGAATTTGGAATTTCTGCTCTTGACCACCAAGGGCCTGGCTGGGCCAGCTGGAGCTGCTTTCCTCCTCCAAGAGAGTTACTCACACATCTCCTACTTAGTCTGGAGCCAAACCTCCTCTGCATTCTGGGAACCCTCCCGCCTCCTCAGAAATCCTGCTCTAATCAATTATTCCTCCTGTGTGCACATGTCTGCCTCTCAAATGGAACCTTTTCCTCAGAAGTGAAACACGCTCAAGTATCCTCTATCCTAAGAAAACAAAGTGCCCTCCCCTTGACCCCACATGTCCTGTGAGTAGGACCCACGTCCCTCCTGCAGCTGCTGTTTGATCACGTCAGATGAGAATGGGATGGCCTGTAGACCAGCTCTGTGTGTGCTCCTGTGACCTGTGGGACTCTGTACCTGCTGGGAGGCACCCTCTCAGCCCACCCACCATGGTGAGCTCTGTTTCTGCAGAGTCCCTGGGGGTCACTTCTGCCGGCCCTCCCTTGGGTCAGTCCTGAGGAGCAGGTAAATTCTGGAAAGTCAAACATGGCCTTTGTACTCCTGGCTCAGAGATGTTGGGAAAAGAGAAATAATAAGAGTAAAGTCTTAATTTGTAGAAGGGTTCTCTTTTCAAGACAAGGAAATATCGCTTTCCACATCCTAAATACTCATTCTTTGTTATTTCTTCCTTGACATGCTCAGCCTTCATTAATATTTCTTTTTCTGCACAAGCAGTAACAGTTCTCTGCATGTTCTGCTTTGCGTTATTAGCTGTGCTTGGATGAATATATTTGTAAAATCTGTGAGGACTGGCATGTCTTCTAGTATTTGATTTGCCCACAATTCCTTAGCCCACTAACTACCCTGTATGTGGCAGGCACTCGGTAGTTGTCAGATGATGGTCTAATTCATTGTTCTTACTAGCCTTGGGGGACGAAAGAAGCTGTAGTGATATGTGAGCCAGACAGCCTGTCGTTCAGATTCTATCTACTGATATAAGACATCAGACCCTGGTAATATCTCTAGATGAAATCTTAAATGTGCTCCCCTCAAAAGCCTATCTCACCTACCATTACTGTTTGAGGTCTCTTTTTTGAAATTGACTGATTTTTTTTTTTTTAAATTCAGGGAATGTCAATGTTCCCCGCACAGCTGAATTATGGAGTCTCTTGGGATTTTCAGCATTTTTAGTATTAAGTAATAGGGCTGGGAAGAGCATCTCAGTAGTGATGGTATTGCTTTTGCCTGCAGAGAATTCCTTATACCTTTTGGGAATATATTTTTCCTTGAGAAAACAACCTGTACCCATAATCAGTCCATGTAATTTGGGTGGGTCTGATTCTTCTACTTCCTGCACTAGTTCTGGGGTGGCATGTGACCCAAGTTGGCAAAGAAAGCTCAACTTTTTTGTGATATGACCAGGTAAAGCTCAACTTTTTTTGTGACATGACCAGCTTGCTCCCTGTCTGCTGGGTTTGCTGTTCCAAGAATGCAAGACTGGAGCTAGTGGTCTGCGATGAAGAGAGAGTCTTTCCAAGAGAGAGGCCCATGTAGGGTAAATAGTAGAGAAATTGGGACAGATCCAGGCCTGATGATGTTGTTTGAGCCCCTGGATCTAGTGTGCCTGAAGCCTGACCACCCCCTGGATCGACAGTTATGCAAACCAACTGGTTCTTCATTTTGCTCAAACCAATATGTGTACCTTTTCTATCACTTTGAACCTAAAGAGTCCTAACTCACAACACCTCTCCCTCTTTGAAGTTAGATTGTTAGAGGGATGCGGTATTTTCAGGAGAGGAGCTCTGTTAGCTTTTATTTTGTACATGAGTCCCCTGCTTTCCTCAATACTTTGACAATGGTCCAGTGTGCAAAGAGAAAGGAAGACAAATCAGAGAAATACATCCATGGTTTATGAGAACCTCCTTCCCAGTCCAAGGAAGGCTTTATTGCTGAGTATATCAATTATGTATAGGTTTGATCTTAAGTCATAGAAAAAATCCAACAATGGATGCTTAAATCAACAGTAGGTAATTTTGTCATGCAACAATGAGTCTGGAGGTAGACAGTTGTTGGCGCAGATGAGGAAAGTAATGCCATCAGCCAAGTTCTCTGCTCAATCTTTTGGTCTTCTTCCTTCATACTGTTCCTTCATGGTCATAAAGTAGCTGCTGGCACTCCAGATACCATATCCATATTGAAGATAGAATGAAGATAGAAGAGTGTGGTACCACTTTCATTTCTCCCTTTTTATTTGGAAAGTGGAAGTTCTCCGAATTTCCTTATAGATTTCTGTTCATGTCTTATTGGCTTGAATTCAGTAATGCAATCACTCTTACCTTCAAGGTAGGCTAGGGAAACAAATGTCCAATTATGGGTATTGATATTCCTGCCAATATTTAGGTGCTTGTAATAAGAAAGAGGTGGGAAATGGATCTTAGTTACTCAACAAACATAAGCCTGTTCTCCTCCAACTCCCTGAGTATGAGTTCTTTGTAGGAGGCTCTTCGGTCTTATTGCACAAATGTTCTGGCAGGCCTCCCTTGCCAGGTTGTCAGACCTGTCTGAATCCCAGCTAAACATCATCCTGAGCTTCCTTCATATTTGGCAAAAGCAGACTCATTTGACAAAATTAAAGGCCAAATTAGAAATACCAGTATTCCAAATTACTCACCATGTAAAAAGGGTTTAATAAAAATTGCTTCAGTTGGTGCCAAAAAATTTAAAGATGTAAACCACCTCATGCAGTGCCCAGCACATGGTTGTCATTGAGTGAATATTAATTCCCTTCTTTTTCTTGTCATTGCCCCCCCCGCCCTCTTTTTTCTCCTTGTGTTAGTAAGAAAGGTCACTGCAGTGTGCACTGGGCATTTCGGCTCTTTGGCTCATGACCCCAAATGCCCAGAGAAGGCTCTCAAAAAACCCACAACGACGCCTGAGACCCAAGGAAGTCACAAATGTCACATTTTTGGTTTAATTCAATTCACAAGTTGCTCAGCCAGAAAACCTGAAGCTATAGCAAAGCAGGCCCAATTAGTTCTGGTGCTTACTTCATGGATCTGCTTGTTATCCTGTAGTAGCGTAATTAATACTGCCCACTTGGCATGGAGCAGATGTTCCAGGGGGTGCTGAGACACTCGAGAGGTCATGGGGTCTCTGTAGTGTGACAAAAGGGAACATACCCTAGTTTTTGTTTTTGTTTTTGTTTTTTATGGTAGAATCTATACTCCTTGGAGGTAGGGCAGAGGGCTGCCTATGTGGTCTACTTTGATAAGATCAAATCAAACCTCTCCCTTGTCTTTACATTTTCATGTTTGAAAGATTATATGCTAACGTAGAAAGAGTACTGCACTGGAAGTCAAAATACAAGCTTGAATTTGGGTTCTGTAAAACTATATAAACCCAGGCAAATTACTT
>JAQQSY010002541.1:0-13611 GCA_028646535.1 Procyon lotor
GATAGATAGATAGATAGATAGATAGATAGATAGATAGATAAAATCTTTTTTAAAAATTGCTAGAAGCTTCACTAGAAGGAGCATAACTCATTACCATACCATCTATTAGAGTCAAAAGATCTGGGTTTCTATCTCAGCTATCTGAATTTAGAAAAATATCACTTAAGTATCTAATCGTAATTTGTATCATTCATATAATGGGGTGATATTTCCAAGGGTACTTAAAGCACCATCCCATGGTTCTGTCAATGACAGAACCATGTCATTTTATTTGGAGTGCACCCTGAAACCTGACCCATTAAGAGCCTGATGGGAGGATTATTATTGAATGAACCTGATCTATAATGAGCTCTCAAGGAGTCTTCTGAGAGATTGACCATCAAGTAAGAAAGCTCAGCTTCTTATTTAAAAGGGCAGGCTATTAGCTTAACCATTAACCTAAGTCAGTCATATCTTTTCACCATTCCCTTTGCCTGAGAATCTGGAGTATATAGGAAAGATGAGAGAAAAAGCCCAAGTTCCACTGCTCTGTGAATGTCTTTCAGTTTATGTGCATGAGCCCTCATGCCTGAGTCCCTGCTCTTATCTCCTGTCATTGATCACATTTTCAGTTACTTGTCTGTTGTCTATTTCAGGTTTGTCTATGAACTCCATGATAGCAGAAAGTGGGTAAGTCTTGTTCACTCTTCTCTCTCTCACATATAACATAGGTTATATGTTAGCTCTTAGTTAGCTCTAGTAGGATATCAGCTGAATTACTGAAGTGAATTCAATCAAATGAATGATCACTAAGAATGTTAACATTAGTAACTTGGTATTTTAAGAAAAGCCTGAATCACAGTGTATCCAGAGTGCAGTAAAAATCTGAAAACAGCACCCAACCTTACTTTTCCCATATTTATTTATCCCTCCTCTAAACCTGACCTGTGAAAGGGAATAAATAGAGATTAACTGCTTCTCTCTTTCCATCTGCTCTCAGGCTTAATTAGCAGGGAAATGGTCAAAAGGCAGGCAGGCAGGCAGGCAGCAGGAGGGAAGAGATAAATGAAGCTTTGACACCATCTGATAGCCACAGGTCCTGACTCAGGAGAGTCTGGAGAGAAAGTATTCATAAAATGCCAGGGTCCTGTATTATTTCTGTTTTGACCAAGCATGCTAAATGAAGATAAAACAAAACAAAACAAAACAAATTAAAGACTCTTAAGCCCACATTTTACCTTAAAAATGAAAGTGGCAAGAATTTATATTTTAGATGTTCAAAGACTATACTATATTGTCACTTTTGCATTTTATCTGTGCTTTACGTATTTCCAAGTGGATTATGCATGTTTGTGTGTGGGGCGAATGTATATCTTTACTCGTGCATGTTTCTGCATATATGTATAGGCAACAGTAAATGTGAGGGCCCTAGACAAGGGCATTTGTTATAGAAAAAAATGACAATGCTTTACAAGCATTTACTGCCTGGTGCTGATGATCTATCCTGGGGGAAGTATTACCAGCCTGTACAGAATGTGGACAAGAGCACAGAAGGTTAGAACTTTGCAACTGCATTCATAATAGGACAGGTTGACTTGCAAATCCTACTGTGCTAATATTTATGATTTGTAATGTATTCTTGCAACCTCTGCTTAGCAACAAGGGAAAAGGGTTTAATGAATATGAATGTGGCTGTTGGGAAGGAATGTTGAGGACTATAGTTATTACATATTGGCGTCTTAGCTCAGAATTCCACCCACCATTCGATAAGATTGAGTTCTATTTAACTTTCTAAGAAGAAATGAATAATTACTCAAAATCCTACTTGCATCCTCTGTTAAATAATCTATTTCCTATAACTATTTCCTAAACCATAGTAATGAATTTGGTTTAGCATTTAATCACTTACACAGCACTATCTCATACGCAACCTGTCTACACCTGTCAAAACTCTGCTCACCCACAGAGCCTCAGCTCAAATGCTGCTTTTCACCAATGCTATTCTGCGTTGCCTAGATTCCTAGGAATCAATGCCTCTTTTTCTCCAGCCTGTATATAGATATTCTGCTCTGCCTCTCTAGGGGCAGGTTATGTTCTCAGTAGGGAGGTCTTACTGCCCTAACACGGTAGGGGGTCAAACTAAGTGGAAGCTCTTTAACAGGAAGGCCATCTGCCTAAAGATGTGAGTCACATTCTCCAATATGATCTTTGTGGGAGATAAAGGTAATCTTTACCTCCCATCTGTTTTACTTCTTTGTCCTATTTCTCACTGCTTCAAAGAAGGGGGTGATGTATCCAGTCTCTCAAAGACCTCAACAGTCTCCCAATAACTCCCCTGACAGCATTATTACTCAATCTCCTGCATGGCTCTACACAGTCACTCTTGAATGTGGTTCCCCCTACTTTGCAGGATAGAATCCACAATTCTTAGTTCGTGTTTTCTCCTGAGGCAGAAACCCAGCCAAACCCAGAGACCCAGTACAAACCCAGTGGTATGTACCCCATACCACTGCATGGGGTACATGCAATGTATTAGTGAGGTCATCTCCCAGAGTGGTGGTGACAGATTTGGGAAAGGGATGGAAAGAGAGAAATCCTTTATAAGTGTATGTTATCAAAGTCACTGGCGCAAGACTCCTTCCTGCCTCCAAACTCCTAAGGATCATATAGAATACTTCTCAGAAGTCACCCACCTAAGGATGACCAGAGGAATGCTTTATCTGTAAGCTCCTGTCCCCTATTGTTTGGCGGAGTCTGCGTTTCTGGGTTGTTCACATAGGCTTGAGAAATGGGTCCTCTGGCACCTATGACACTGGAACCTTTCCAGGGTGAAAAGTTAAAGACATGGAGTCCAGGTCTAAGGCCAGACATGGTCTGCCCAAGGTGAGTGAGTGGAAGCCTGCGTCAAGCCTGCCACTGCTGAAATTAGGAGTGAGGCTAAGAGAATGGCACATGAAGCACCCACCAGGCCTTTGAGATTCAGCCTCGAGCAGGCATTACCTGTATTTGCAACCTCACATCCTGCTGCCAGTTTGTTCCCACACGAAAGATGATTAGTACTAAAGTGCCTGCAGTTCTACAAATGTGCCTTTCCATTCCATACTCCATGCTTTTCCCCACGCTGATGCTTTCAGGTTCTCACACCTACTCATCTCCCAGAGCTCTGCTTAGGTGTTTCTACATAAGTTCATCTTTCCTTCCTTTATATTATTTCCCAACACTGTAGTGATACCTTTTACTTAGCACATTAAATACCATGTTTATTTAATATAACTATTCTATTGAAGTATAATATCTGATAAAAATGCAAAAATTCGAAGCCCATTGCTTAATGAGTTTTCCCAAGATGAACACATCTATGTAACCACTGACTAGATAAAAAATATAGTATTACCAGCAGCTCTCCCTTGGCCCCATTAAAAACATAAACTCCTCCTCAAAGTTACCACTATCTTGACTTTTATCACTTTAGACTATTTTTGTCTTTTTTCCTCAAATTTTATATAATTGGAATTATATAGTTTCTATTCATTTGTCTAATTTCTTTCATCCAATAACCCCTTTATGAGATTTATCCAAGTACTTGTGCATAGCAATTTTTTTCAATTCTCTATAATATTTCATTGTGTTACTATGTCACAATTTGGATTTCTTTATTAATGGAATTTGAGGTTATTTTAAGTTTTAGAATAGTATGAAAAAAGCTTTATGATTAAAATCATACATGGCCTTTGACACAAATGTGCATCTGTTTCTATTGGGTATATACCTAGAATGTTGCCTCCTTGCCTTAAAGTTTGCTTGGCCTGAAATTAGTATAGCTAAGATAGGCTTCTTTTGCTTAGTATTCTCCTGGTGGCTGTTTTGTGGCTTTTGTGGTGTTTTTGTTTTTGTTTTTTGCAATATACTACTTTCGATTTTTTTTATTCTTATCTTTAAGATTTCCCTCTGGTAGCAACATTTTCTTGGGTTTATATTTCTGCTTCTCCAGGAAGAGGCTTTGAATTTTCAGTGGGTAGGCTTCTCTGGGGTAGTTCTTGTAGATGGGTAAATCAGTGTAATTCTGAGACTGCGTATTAGGGAGCCCTTCTGTCAGAAGTCACATTCTTTAGCATGGGACTGATGACTCTGCTAGTGTTAAGGGTACAGTTATAGTTGCCAGATAAATACATCCTGTTCAGTTAAATTTAAATTTAAGATAAACCATGAATAATGTTTCAGTGTTAGGTATTCTCTAAATATTGCGGGGTGCCAGGGTGGCTCAGTGGGTTAAAGCCTCTGCCTTCAGCTCAGGTCATGATCTTAGGGTCCTGGGATCGAGCCCCACATCGGGCTCTCTGGTCAGCGGGGAGCCTGCTTCCCCCTCTCTCTCTGCCTGCCTCTCTGCCTACTTGTGATGTCTCTCTATGTCAAATAAATAAATAAAATCTTTCAAATAAATAAATAGATAAACAAACAAATAAATAAATATTGTGCGGGACATACTCACACTAAAGCATTATTCATTTTTTATCTGAAATTCAAATTTAAGTGGGTATCCTGTATTTTCACTTGCTAAATCTGGCAAACTTTGGTACATTCATTCTAATAATCAAATATAAGTATTTTTCCATTAACAGTTGATGTAATTATTGATACACTTGGGTTAATATCAGACATCTTACCATTACACTGCTTTTTTTCTTGTTTTTTATTAACCAAGAATTTTTTATTTTATAATAAAATTACCAACCTATTAGCCTCTTAGTTACATATTTCTTTTACTATTCCTTTAGTGTTACTAGATATTATAATATGTCCTAATTTACTAAATTCTAGGGAAAGTAATACTTATACCACATCCCAGAATGCCAGGATTATAAACTCTTTAACTCTGAAATTTTGTAATTTTGTTGAAGCGTGTCTTAATTCTACATCTATATTAAACTCTACAAGATACCATGATTAAGTTTGTTAATTTATACTTATATATCTTTTCCATTTTTCTTCATTATATCTTGCATTTCAATATTTCCATCTGAGATAATTTTCCTTTTGTCTTAAAAACTATTTTTCCTTTCATTAAGAGTCTATTGTTGACAAATTCAATTTGTGTTTTATTGGCAGGGTCTTTGTTTTGCATTCACTTTTGAAAGATAGTTTCTCTGTGTAAGAGTTTTAGGTTGACGTTTACTTTTTTGTTCTACACGTTAGAGTTATAATTCCTTTGTCTTCTCTCATCCATTGTTAAGAAATGAACTCTCTAGGGCCTATAGTTTATCCTTAAAAGTAATGTGCCGTTCTCTCCCTACAGAAAGGTATTTTTTGTTTTTGGTATTTAGCAATTTACAATGATGTACTTTTCCTTGTTTTTATTTTTATTAGAGCTTCTTGAAATTGTGAATTGATATTTTTATAATTTTGAAAAATGATCAATTATCCTTTTAAATATTGCTTTTTTTTTTGAACCAGGTGGTGGGTACTTAATCAACTTTATTTATTTATTTAAATTCAATTAGCCAAGGAATAGTACATCCAACTTTTTAATTTAACTTTTTAATTTAAATTCAACTTGACATATATTGTCTTATTAGTTTCAGCAGTAGATTTTAGTGATTCATTAGTTGCATACAACATCCAGTGCTCATTGCTTCTGAATCATTCTTTTGTTCTCCTCTTTTGGGATTCAGTTATAGGACCTATACATTATTATATACTTTTAAAGTATATCCCATCTGTCTTTCTCTATGTGCTTCAGCTGGATATTTTCCATTAATCTCTTTTCTCTTTAATTTATCTTCTTTTGAGTCCATTCTCCTGTTAAACTCATCTATTAACTTCTCAATTTCAATTATTTTGTTCCCTATTTCCATTTGATTACTTTTATAAATTTCAGTTCTTTAGTGAAAATTGCCATCGTCTTTTCTACTTTTTCAGCATATTAACCATATTTACTTTATTTTATTTTAAAAAAGATTTATTTTATTTATTTTAGAGATTGAGCACCAGGTTGGGGCGGAGGGAGAAGAAAAAAGCGAGTCTTCAGCAGACTCCATGCTGAGCACAGAGCCCAATGCCCAGTGAGATCTTGACCTGAGCTGAAACCAAGAGTCAGACGTTTAACTGACTGTGTCACCCAGGCACCCCTTAACTATAATTATTTTAAAGTTTATGTCTGATAAACATTATCTGGCATGTTGGTGGATCTATTTATATTTTTCATTTTATCTTTGTCCTGTTTCTGGGTTTACCTGTTAATTTTTATTTAATACCTGAAAAATGTCTGAAAAAATTACAGAATTTCTAGAAAAATCTTTCCATTTTGTTCTTCATAGACTACTCTACAAGGTCCAGTACTCAGTACTCCTATCCAACACTGGAGTTCTGACACCCGTATTTTCTCATTTACAGATCTGTTTTCCTCACCAAACTGTGAGCTTCCTGGGGACAGAGACTGCATCTTTGCTTTGATTATTTACAGCCAGCACAGGGCCTGGTGCATATTCAGTACTTAGTAAATACACATTAAACCAAATTGAATGACCAGTGGGTTGAGATTTTAAAAACAGTCCAGAACCATGTGCATGAAATTTAACTTGAAGGGAAATTTTTAACATTTCAATCTGGACTTTTCCAGATTTTCATCCTGTTCTGACCCTTTTTTGATATAATTAGCATAGCAAATAGCTTCACAGATTATTTCTTTTCCTTGTCATATAATGGGAATCATTCCTCCAATCCCAGCAGAAAGTGGCAAGCCAGTAAAATGATACTATTTTTTTGGCACAAAATATCATAGGTTAAAGAAAAATAGCTTTGAAAGCCTCACAATGTTTTCATTGGTTGATGTTTCTTCACTGTCTGGTTAAAATCAACTATATGAGGAACACTTTAGTCTACTAGTGACCGGTCAAACCCACCTTCTTGAGCTTGCACCTGCACTGACTTATGCTGAAGGCTTTTTTCTCCCTTTCTATGACAGCAGTATGAAGGAACAACCTACTGTTGCAGTGACTTCAGTAAATTTTTGTTTGCTCTTTGTCTTATAATGTCATTTCTTTGGTTACTGTTTCCTAGATATTTTAATAAACTGCCCAAAAACCATCTCCTCAGAACATTACTATGTTCTCATTCTTATTTAAAGATTGAATTTGGGGGCACCTGGGTGGCTCAGTCAGTTAAGCGTCTGCCTTCGGCTCAGGTTGTGATCCCACAGTCCTGGGATCCAGTCCCACAGTGGGCCCCCACTGTTCCGTGGGAGCCTGCTTCTCCCTCTACCTCTGCCTATCTCTCTGTCTCTCATGAATAAAATAAATAAAATCCTTAAAAAAAATAAAGATTGAATTTGTAGTGACTTACATTCCATCAAATATTGGGAAAAACTAATGTATAAATATGGTATGTAGATTGGTTTCATAGAGCTCCAAAGGGAACAAAATAGGATTAGTTATAAAGTTATAAGAAAGTGTATTTCATATAAATTTGAGAATGTTTTTAAAAATTATAATCTCTCAACTACAAAGTGACTGGGACTAGAAGAAAATCTTCTATTACTACTTTTTAATAGCAGAGCTGGGTGACTTCTTGAAGATGTCATAGAAAGTTTTTCAACAAGTTTTTATAAGATAACCTTAAGGTTTTAATCCAAATATTGTTGCTTTGTTATTATTTCCCTCAAGTCATGATATATATGGTTGTATACTAGGTGCAATGAAGAAAACAAACTAAGTGATATGATAGTGTTTGAGTGCTTATTTTAGATTGAAGAGTCAGTGAGTCAACTGAAATCTGATGGTAAAGAATCACCTGCAAGATCTGGGAGAAAAGAACAATCTACGAAGAGGAAACAGCTAGCAACAAGGCCCTGAGGAAGAAACAATCTGTCATGATAGAAGATTAGAAAGAGGGACACTGTGGCAAAAACCTAGTAAGCAAGGGCAGGGTGGTACAGAATGAGGTGGAGAGGGAGACCAGGGTTTCTTATTCCCCTGTTTTGGAGATTCATCATACATGTGATATGTTCAGGAAAATTTGTGTCATATTCTCTGTATCTTCTCTGTAATCCTTCACCAATCCCTGTCTCCTGGGTTCATATTTGTCCGCATGTACTACTCTCTTTCTGTGGGTACTCTGGTTTCTTACTATAGCCAATGAATGGAACTGTCCTATGTCAGTGTCCTGTTGCAGAGTGGATGAAGTGGGATAGTCTATTCAATTGTGTGACACTCCCTATTGTCTCAAAACCTGCTCTTTGGGTCCCTCTCTATAAATCAAATGATCTCATTCAATAAATATTTTAACCAACAAATATCTATAGCTTAATGTATACCAGGCAAAAAGCTACTGAGCATGAACTGAATATGAGAGTGGATGAGGCAACAAATCCCTAGCAACACGCACAAGGTTGGAATCAGAATCATGGGTCCCCATGCTGGCTAATACATTGTTACATGATAAATCTGGTTATTTCTAGCTGCTTCTTCCCTCAGAGTTATTTTCCCCAAGGAGATATCATATCTCCTGAAACTAGACTTTGGTGGTTCAGTCTTCCCATTTACAAGATAATCTCAGATTGTTTGGGCCCAGTGGTAGACCTGGCCTGGCATAATCTGATATACTTTTACTTTATTCTAGTTACTAAAGCCCTCAAAAATATTGATTTTGCCAAATAATAAACCTAAGAAGACATGAAAATGTTCTAAAACTGGATCATAGTGATAGCTACACAACTCTGTAAGTTTATTAAAATCAATGAATTTTACATTTGCAATGGGCTAATTTTTGTGGCATATAAATTATACTTCAACAAAACTACTTCTTTAAAAACCCAGAAAAAATTCTCTTGTTATGACAGGAGGCAACTTTTTAAGAGACATTACTCTTAAAGAATTACCTTTTTTTTAAGCCTACATTCAGTCTTAATTGCTTTAGATGATGATATAAAACATCAGTCATTCCGGAAGTCATGCTTCACCTTATTTGCTTCATATCTTCCTGACCACTTTCACGTACTTTCAACAACAAGTTTTTGGTAACTAAATTTGTAAAGGTATAGCAGCTCACCCAAACTCCCTCTTCAATTCCCTACCTTTATAATTGGGTAATAATGGGATGAATTTATGACAAGTCTGAAAAAAGGAACATTCACCAGGGTATTTTGGCAGTACCATGGTAAAGAGAGCCATATGCTGACCTATGTTCAGGAGCAGAAGGAATTAGGGAACAAGGTGGAATCATAACAATATTGGGAAGCATTTATTAAGTCAAAACATCTGGTAAAAAGTGTATTGAGATAAGTGAGTTGGATTGTTGCTTGGTCCACAGTGAATATCCTTAGTGACTATTTTTCTAATAATGGTATGTTAGCTCCTGGGCATTTTAGTCCTTTGTAATTCTTTATGACTTTTCATTTGTTTCTTAAACAACTTAGGTGTATCCCTTTATTTTTTAAGTAAAAAGCAATGAAATGAAGAAAAATAAGATAATAAAAGAAAAATGAGAAGATATGGAACTTATTATTTTTTCATATATTTTCTTTTTTTTTCTTTTTTTTTTTTTTTTAAGATTTTATTTATTTGACAGAGAGAAACACAGCGAGAGAGGGAACACAAACAGAGGGAATGGTAGGGGGAGAAGCAGGCTTCCCGCGGAGCAGGGAGCCCGATGTGGGGCTCGATTCCAGAACTCTGGGATCCTGACCTGAGCCGAAGGCAGACGCTTAACAACTGAGCCACCCAGGCGCCCTATTTTTTCATATATTTTCTCGTTCTAATTCCTTTTCAGCCAATTTTCCTGCTATAGTTGTTTGAGAATGTTTCCATAAAATATTAAATTTTATCATTTGTTTGAGTAAATGCATGCAATTACTAAAAAACATTGTTTGAATAAGCATATAACCTATAATGAAGGTGATTAGCATCATTTCAATACACAAGTTCCTCTATGAGTACTAAAGGGTCATTATCTCCTGGCTAGATAGGATATGAAACTGAAGCCCCACCACTTCGGGAATTTGTGTCATGAAACTGCTATAGTAGAAAGTAATCATGTCTGGAAGTGTTCCACACAGGCAATTTAATTGGAACAACCCAGTAAAACATCAATACACCTTTAGTTATTTTTTTCTCAGTGTCTGGAATGAACAAGACCACAGGGCATTTGCTGGGGATTAAAGTCTAATAGCAATTTCTGGCCAAATCAGTTCCATATCATTCCCATCAACTACTTATTACACCCTGGGACATGGTCCAAAGACTGTTATATATATATATATATTTATATTTATATATTTTACGTTTTGTCTTCCTGTTGCTAAGATTCTTCTTTATTTTTTTGAGTAGAGATCTGCTCCACTGTCAGAATGATTCTTGCTGGTGCTTTGTATACGCTTCACTTTAGTTAAGGTTTGTCATTCGTCAAATGTGACCTCCACATACTGTATTTGGTAAATCTTTGTAAGCAAAATTCTCCACCTTCTCAAAACTGGCTGCTGACAGTTTGTGTCTGATCACCCACTTTCATAATATAATACCAATTGGACGGTGTCACTGCTCAGCTTAAAATCCTTCAATAATTCCCCAAAGGCTTCAGGCCAAAATCCAAACGCCTTTGCTTGGCATACAAAACTCTTAATAACATGCTGCCTGCTACTTCGGGCTCATTGTCCACTATTGTCTCCATACAATCTTTGTTTTCACCATTTAGAACTTTTTGTAGTTCCCTCGGTCATCATGCTTATAACTTGCAGTTTTCTCACTTTAGAATTTTCATTGTTTTCACTCCCCCTTCTTCATCTAATTATTACCAAAATATAGTCGCCTTTTCTGCCATTCTTCTGTACATTCTTGATCACAGTATTTATGACATAATTCTGTCATTGTGGAGTTAATGGATGTTCTCTTCTAAGAAAACTTTGGTTTCAGGGCACCTGGGTGGCTCAGTCTGTTAAGTGTCTGCCTTCACCTGGGGTCATGATATCAGGGTCCTGGGATCGAGCCCCACGTTGTGCTCCCTGCTCAGCGGGGAGCCTACTTCTCACTCTCCTCTGCACTCATGCTCTCTTTTCCCATCTCTGTCTCTGTTTCTCTCTCTCAAATAAGTAAATAAATTTTTTTTTAAAAAAGTAAAAGAAAACTTCTGTTTCTTGAGAGAAAATACCAAGTATTACTCATCTTTAAACCCTAGATTCTAGCAATGTTTCTTCATATTGAGTATTCAGTGGATACTTGTCAAATAAATGAATGAAAGAATGAATGAATAAGGAATATGTGCTGTAGTTGGCACAATAAGTCAAATGAATACTGTTTATCAGCTGTTTTATGGGATGAAAATCTTGACAATCATTCCAAAGTTGTAGAAAATAATTCTAATGACATCAACTAAATTTGCATTTTGCACATGCCTTTATAGCTCTAGTCATTCTCTCCCCAATTACAATAGCTCAAATCTCCTTCCTCTTACCTATTCTCCTTTCTTATCAAGCTGTAGAAAACTTTTGTCTTAAAGTCTTAAACCCAATATCCAAATTGTAGAATCCTTGAGTAAACTAAAAGTTGCTACGGGGCACCTGGGTGGCTCAGTGGGTTAAAGCCTCTGCATTCGGCTTGGGTCATGATCTCCAGGTTCTGGGATCGAGCCCCACATCAGGCTCTCTGCTCAGTGGGGAGCCTGCTTCCTCCTCTCTGCCTGCCTCTCTGCCTACTTGTGATTTCTCTCCTCTCTGTCAATAAATAAATAAAATCTTTAAAAAAATAAATAAACTAAAAGTTGCTAAATAGTTATGTGCTAAGCCAATACTTCATGTTATTATTTATTGAAGTACTAAGACAGATAGAGGATGCTGAAACATCAGTTTATATAAAGTCAAGTCATTTTCATCTTTTAAGGGATTACCCAAACACATTTTTAGTTTGAAATACATAGTTAAATCAGAAGCTATTTGTAAAAGCATTTGCACCGAAATTTCCTTTGTTCTTCTTTGATTTTTTTAAAAGATTTATTTATTTTTGTTTTAGAGAGAGAGAAAGCATGCAAGTGGGGTGGGGAGGGGCAGAGGAACAGGGAGAAAGGGAGAGAAGCAGACTACCCACTGAGCAGGTAGCCCTACATGGGGCTCAGTCCTGAGGTCATGACCTGAGATCATGACCTAAATGGGAACCAGGAGTCAGATGGTTAACTGACTGAGCCACCCAGGCACCCCATGTTCTTCTTTGATTTTTAATGTTTTAGTCATCCCCACTTCTTTATACATCTCTTACCTCAGGTTTATTTGTTCAAAATACGGATTATCTATTTGTGCTACCCTAGCACTGTTCTGAACTGCTGTCTATCCAGGAATGATGATTTAGTAAAAGAGGCAAGGGCGTATTCTGAAACTGCTCTGCTTGTGTTCATTCTTCCCTCTGAATAAGACCTAGCTATGACTTTGGAGTTGCAATAATGTCAGTTCTTGCCTTTGCCAAAATCAAGGAAATAATTACTAGCTAGCTCTGTAAATAGTGACACCCATTTTCAGGGCAGAAACCCAGAAATCACTTTCAAACTTTTTTCTCCTCCATCTGTCCATCTTGTCTGTACTACAATATCTTAAAAATCTCTTAAATCCACCAATTTTGTCATTTTCTATTGCCTCCATTCTATATGAATCCACTGTTCTCTCTGACTTGAATGACTATAACAACCAACTAACCTGCTCCCCTTCCTTTTGTATCAATTGTTGTAAGGCTTTCTCCACACTGCAGCCTGGGGTCTTCACCAATCTGATGTCATTATTCTCCCTCATTAAATCTATCAAGAGTTCTCTATTACCATTAGGAGAAAGTCTGCGTTTGTTATCACGGCCTATGGGTTTCAATGTGTCCATCTTTATATCTTTCATACCCTTCCTCTCTTCCCTGATTTCTTTTCAAACACACATAGATACATGTGTGCACATGTGCGCACACACATAGGCGTGCACTTGCGCACGTGCCACTCAACCTTCAGTTCTTTGAATGTGACACACTTTGATCTCCTCTTCCTTTGCCTGGCTACTCTTTTTCAGATATCATTTGCTCTTGGGAAACCCCCTGGGACCCCACACCTTGTTAGATGTTGTTTGCATTTTGCACTAGCTCTAGTAATTCTCTCCCCGATTATAATAGCTCAAATCTCCTTCCTCTTACCTCTCCTCCTTTCTTATCAAGCTATAGAAAACTTTTGTCTTAAAGTCTTAAACCCAATATTCAAATTGTAGAATCCTTGAGTGAACTAAAAATTGCTACCTTGGACCCCACACCTGCTACCTTGTAATGTAATATCCCTCCCTCCCTCTCTCTCTTTCTTACTTCATCTTTTCTCTCTCTCCTTCCATTCCTTCCCCTCCCTCCCTTACTCTTCCTCTCTCTCTTCCTCCCTCTCCTTCTCTCTCTCTCTCTCTCTCTCTCTCTCTCTCTTTCTTTAACTGAGGCACTGAGCCTAGAGCAGGACCTGGCTTAGGTACTTGGCAAGCCAATATGGAATTTTAAAAATGCATGGTTCTATTCAAGATTCAGAATCCATATAGGTTGGATGACTTGCCATAATGAGGCATACTTTATACAGTGCCCTGAATCTAATAGAACAATTAAGTTTATCTCCTCTGTAGCCACATGGCACTGACTTTTTCATCTGCAC
>JAQQSY010002542.1:0-13611 GCA_028646535.1 Procyon lotor
TGGGGGCTCCCCACGTGCATGCGGGGTCGCCTGTGTGCGTGGACGCTGGTGTGCACGCAGGATCTCGTAAGTGTGCGGGGGTCCCTGTGGTGCCCGTCGGGTCCCAGGGACATGGGGCGGGCAGCCCCGCGCAGGGTCCCCTGTATGGGGACGTGTGGGTGTGTAAGGAGGTCAGTGCGTGTGGCCTCCCTTGTGTGTGCGGGAGCCGATGTGCCTGTGGGGTCCAGTCTGCA
The DNA here is from genome assembly GCA_028646535.1 of Procyon lotor. Taxonomy (NCBI): domain Eukaryota; kingdom Metazoa; phylum Chordata; class Mammalia; order Carnivora; family Procyonidae; genus Procyon; species Procyon lotor. The sequence continues at coordinate 234 of JAQQSY010002542.1, forward strand.
CGGCGGCACCGGCCTGGGAGGGGCCTGGGGTGGGGGCCGGTCCCCGTGTGCGCAGGTGTGAGGGGTCTGCGAGCGGTGTCTCTGGGGGCCCTCGGGGTCCCAGGTACTTGTGAGGACTGTGTGCGGACGGTGCGGGGTCCTCCGTGAGGGCGCCGGGCTGGGGGGTGCCCGCGTGCGGCGGGGTCCCCAGGCCCGGGGCCGCCCCCCCCTCGGCGCCGCCGCCGCGGCCTCACCTGCCTCACCTGCCTCCCCCCACTCGCAGGCGGGGCGAGAAGTCCCGCCCCCTCCGTCGGGCTGACCCGTTTCCTAGCGACCGAGCCGGAACTTCCGCATCACCTCAACTTCCGGGGCGAGGGTCAGGGGTCAGGCGTAGGGACCTCGAGCTTGGGCGAGCGGCCGGGCGGCGGGGGCGGCGGGCCCCGGGAGGCGGGGCCTCGGCGGCGGCGGCGGGGGCGGGGGGCCCGGGGGGGGGGGCCGGGGGGCCGGGGGGCCGCGGGCGCGCGGGCGGCGGAATGCGGGCGCGCCGCGGGTGGGGCCGCCCCGCCCCCAGGTGCTGCCCGGGCAGGCCGGCGGCGGGAGCGGCGGGCGGGGCGGGGGCGGGCGCGTGAATCAGGCCGCGCGGCGGGCGGGCCGCGACAGGGAGTGGCTGCCGGACCGACCGGACCGCGAGGCCGCTGGGCGGCGGTCGGCTCCTGCTGCCCTTGTCCCGAGACCCCCGCGCACCTGGCCAGGTAGGGCCCCCTCCCCCGGCTCGAGCGGGGCGGGGCGCGCCGGAGGGGGAGGCGGCGGCCGGGCCCGCGGGGTGGGGCGGGGGCGGCGCGCACGGCGCCCCCTGCGCGCGGCCTCACCTGGGCCGCACTCCCACCGGCACCTGGGTCGGGGCCGCGCGGCCGAGCGCGAGAGCGAGCGCGGGGCCGAGCCGGGCCGGGGAAGGGGAGGTCGCCGGGGCCGCGTGTGCCGGCGTGGACGCGAGCGCCCTCGCACGACGCCGGCCCGGCAAGAGCCGAGTGGGACGGAGCCCCGGGGCCAGCCTGCCCGGGCCGTCCTTCCTCGCTCCCGCCCTCGCGGCCTAGCTGAAGCCCGGGGAGGGTGCTGGGCCTGGCCTGGACCCCTCCCCGAGGGGGCCCCGCCCCGGCCTCCTTGGACCCGGGGGGGGGGGGGGGGAAGCCGAGGAGGCCGAGGCGCAGTCTGGTGCCCTGCGTGAAGTGCCGGGAGAGCGGAAGGCCCCGGGTCCCTCGCGCCCACGTCCCCGAACTGGGGCGGGTGGAGGGGACACCGGGCCCGGGCAGCCGCCAGCTCCTCGGGTGCACTGAGCCCTTCTGGCCCTGCGGGGCACACCCCGAAGTCCGCAGCTCGGCAGCTTCAGCCCTCGCGTCCCAGCTGGCCGAATCCCACCCCAGCCCCGGGCTTGCACAGACGTCTGCGGGGAACTCGCGCTCCCGCCGTCGCTGGCGCACGCTCACGGCGCCTTGGGCTCCTTTCAGCCCCTGAGAAAACCCACCTCCTACCCAGTTGGGAAGGCCCTAGTTAGGGGCGCCCTAGAGCCCTGCCGGCCCTGGAGGATTTGTGGGCCTTGTGTCAGGGGTCAGAGGTCAGCAGCAAAGGAGCCCATTCCTGCTGAGTCATTGGCGGGGTGGGATGAGCGCCCCTCCCTCCCTCCGGGCAGGGGTTCAGTAGGCAAATGTGTGAGGAGGCACGCTGTGGGGGGTTGGAGGGGGGCCACTGCCCAGTCCACAATTCAGGGGTGTGCACCGTGAAACAAGGCATTGGGGTTATGGGTATTACTGTGCGAGGCTGTGCAGGGCCCCCTGGCGTGGGCCCGAGGCAGGGGCACCCCCTTCCCGACCAGTCCCGACTGCCGCCGGTGGTTCCTGGGCTCTGTGGCACCTGCCGCCCCCACACGGCCTGGACAGTTTCTGTTGGCTCCCCAGTGAAGTGCTGGGCACAGGATCCCTTCTTCTGTGTTCCCCCACCTTGGGAAGGGCTCCTTCTCAAATGTAGGGAGCAGGATCGAGGCCTCAAGCCCCACCTGGTCCAACACTGACCCCATACGGCCGAATTCCAGGGTCTTCCGACCCCCTACCCTCTGTCGGATCCTGTGGGAGACCCCACTACAGGCAGACCTGCACCTGCTTCCCTAGTGCAGTCCGCCTCCGAGACCAGTAACGGCATCTCTCGAGTAACTGTGCGGAGTGATGGAGGGGGCGGCCGAATGGCTCTCCCAAAGAGCCAGGTCGCATCTCCCGCGCCCAAGGCTCGTCCAGTTGGCCTGTCAGCCCCCAGGGAGAGCGGACGGGAGAGGTGCCTCCTGCAGAGCGGGCTAGGCCCCGGCTCCCTCCGGTTCCCAGCTGCCCCTGTGGACTGGGGCGCTGTGCAGTCTGGCAGGACCAGCATCCGGGGACTCGGGAGCGGGGCGGGATCCAAATCCAGTTCGGTCGCTGGGCCGGGCCGAGCCCAGGGCTCTCCTGGGGTAAGAGAAGGACCTGTATCCATGTAGTTCAGGGATTGGAGGCTGGTTCCCCCTGCGGGTCCAAAAGAGGGCCCCCTGTGCCCTTCCCGAGCTCACGGCGGCTTCTCTCAGCCTAGGTCCCCTAGCAGGCCCTCTGGAGGCAGGTGGACCAGAGTGGACCAGGCGGGGCTCAGGTGTCCGCGTGAAGTGGGGACGGGGAGGGGCACATCTGAACCCAGGATGAACCCGATGGCCACAGCCGAGGGTCCAGGCTTCATGCAGAGAGCAGGAGGGAACAGGCCCTGCCCAGACACAGGAGACCACCCCCTGCGCGCAGGGCTCGGCGGAGCCATGCAGGACTCCAAGCTGGTGGAGCGAGAGGAGGCCTCGGGCCCGGATCTGCCAGGGGTGTGGCTCCGGGAGTTTTTATCTAAGGTGGCACGGTGGCTGGAAACGGGGAGGGACGGGTCAAAGGCAAGGGAGTGGTCCTGGTGGACAGGGACAAAGGGCAGGGGTCAGCTTAGAGGGCTGTGAAGCCCACGAAGGGGTTGCGGGGCTCAGAGTGTGTGACCCCACAGGACAGGCATGAGCAGGACTGCAGACTGCGGAGTCCTGGGACAGAAGTGACAGGTTTTGTCAGCTGAGCCCAGGTTGGGCCAGGCGTGGTGGCAGGCCAACCCTGACGCTCAGTGTACGGGTGGGGGGTGGGGGGTGGGGTAATGAGCCGGAGGGGCCCAGTGACGGCCCCGGGGCCCCACGCCCCCTGTGCCACGGATGGAGACACACAGGGGCCGCCCGACTCGTTCAGTACACAGACTAGTTCAGGGCCCAGGAAAATGCATTAACGCCAAAGTCAGGGAAAAAAAGCAAATATAATAAAGAATCCAGTCTGGATTGTATTTCTTTATACCGACTATCATAATATATTGGGGTTTTGTTTGTTTGTTTAATGGAAGAAGGGCCCACAAGGAAGTACTTGGGTCACAGGCCTCCAAGGAACCCCGAGCGGGGCCTCGTGCGGCCTGGGAACCAGGGTTCAGGCACTGCTGGGGGCCTGGGAGAGGAGGGGGCCCGGCCGCCCCGCTGGCCTCCCCGCAGCTAGCAGGCATCCTGGGGTCCAGGGGTGCCCAGAAGGCCTCCAGGCACGGCCCGCACGCCACAGTCCGCTCAAGGTCACAGACAGCCCTCGCTACGGTGTGTGTCTGCCCCACGGCAGGGCCAGGGCATGGGCCCAGTGCAGCTGCCCCAGTAACATGTCTCCCTGCCCTTCCCCAGGCCCCCGGCCCCAACATGGCCCGTCGCTCCCAGAGCTCCTCGCAGGGGGACAACCCACTGGCGCCCGGGTACCTGCCGCCTCACTACAAAGAGTACTACCGCCTGGCGGTGGATGCCCTGGCCGAGGGGGGGCCGGAGGCCTACAGCCGCTTCCTGGCGTCCGAGGGGGCACCTGCCTTCCTGTGCCCGGAGGAGCTGGAGCACGTGAGCCGCCACCTGCGGCCCCCTCAGCATGTCGCCCGCGAGCCCCCTGAAGGCAGCCCCCCCAACGCGGACATGGATGGCTCCTCGGGCACCTACTGGCCCATGAACTCAGACCAGGCGGTGCCCGAGCTTGACCTGGGCTGGCCCCTGACCTTCGGCTTCCAGGGCACTGAGGTCACCACACTGGTGCAGCCTCCCCCACCGGACAGCCCCAGCATCAAGGACGAGGCGCGGAGGATGATCCGCTCTGCCCAGCAGGTGTGCCGTCGCGGGCTGGGCGGGTGGGGGGTGCTGCCCGAGCCCGGCCCCGCAGCCTGAGCAGGAGTGTGCTGGTGAAAGAAAAAGACCCGCATTTGCCGCTCGGGGGGCAAACCCCTCCAGCCTCTGAGCTCCAGCACGGGTTCCCGGGCAGCCAACTTTCGGGGGCACGAAGTGTTTGCTTATTGGGCGCCGCACAGTTTTGCCTGGCCTTGGGATCCAGAGAATTCTCTCTCATGGAACTTTGACCCAGGCTTGGCGCCACCAAACAGGAGCCAGACTGTCCTGTGCACCGGCCAGTGCGGTCTCCTCTCCGGGCAGAGAGCTCGGGGCCTGGGCTCTGCCCTGTGGGGCGGGTGTGCGGCTTCACCTGCCTTGTCCCTTCCCCAACAGGAGTGGGGCCCTGTGCCTGCCTAGGCCTCCATCATGGGCCGCCCCCCTGCCAGCAGCCCCACACCCCCTCCGGTAGGCCTCCTCCTGCCCCTCCTTCCCTGGCAGGGCCCGCTCTCCCCGGCGGGCTGCAGGGGGCTGCAGTGTTTGCGGGTGATGCCGACGCCCCGGGCCAGGCAGGAATGGCGAGAGAATGGTGGGGTCGGCAGAGGGGTCTGTCCTCCGTCCCTGACCCGCCCCCCCGTAGGTGGTGGCCGTGGTGATGGACATGTTCACGGACGTGGACCTGCTTGGTGAAGTGCTGGAGGCGGCGGCGCGCCGCGTCCCCGTCTACATCCTCCTGGACGAGATGAACGCGCAGCACTTCCTAGACATGGCGGACAAGTGCCGCGTCAACCTGCACCACGTGGACGTGAGTGACGGACGGTGGGGTGGGGGGAGGCGGAAGACCTCGGCAGAGACCTGACACCTCCCCCCCCCAGTTCCTGCGCGTGCGCACTGTGGCGGGCCCCACCTACTACTGCCGCACTGGGAAGTCCTTCAAGGGCCACGTGAAGGAGAAGTTCGTGCTGGTGGACTGTGCGGTGGTGATGAGCGGGAGCTACAGGTGCGCCCGGCCCGCAGCCCCGACACCCCCGCCCGAGGGCCGCCCCCGCCCAAGCCCTGGCCCGGCGGCCCCTGACACAGCGGCCCCCGGGCCCGCGCAGACGGGACACCCCGCAGCCCGCGCAGACGGGACACCCCGCAGCCGCAGGGGGCCTTCCGCGGCGCCCCTGCCGCTCAGCCCCGCCCCCTCTGGCGCTGGCTCCGCCCTCTTCTCGACTCTGATTCCGACCCCCGCCCCGCCCGCAGCTTCATGTGGTCCTTCGAGAAGATCCACCGGAGCCTGGCGCACGTGTTCCAGGGCGAGCTGGTCTCCAGCTTCGATGAGGAGTTCCGCATCCTGTTCGCCCAGTCCGAGCCTCTGGTGCCGTCGGCCGGGGCGCTGGCCCGCATGGACGCTTACGCCCTGGCTCCGTACGCGGGAGCCGGGCCCCTTATGGGCGGCCCGGTGAGCGGGGCGCCCGCCCCTTTCTCCTTCCCCAAACGAGCGCACCTCCTGTTCCCACCGCCTCGGGAAGAGGGCCTGGGTTTCCCGTCCTTCCTCGACCCCGACCGCCACTTCTTGTCGGCCTTCCGCCGGGAGGAGCCAGCGCGGATGCCCGCGGGAGCCCTGGAGCCGCACCCGGGGCTGCGGCCGCTGTCGCGGCGGCTGGACGCGGAGGCGGGACTCGGGGGAGAGCTCGCGGGCCCGCGGGGCTTCTTGCAGGCGCGGCATCTGGAGATGGACACCTTCAAGCGGCACAGCTTCGCGGCCGCCGACGGCGCGGGCGCGGTGGAGAATTTTGCGGCGGCGCGGCAGGTGTCGCGGCAGACGTTCCTCAGCCACGGTGACGACTTCCGCTTCCAGACCAGCCACTTCCACCGGGACCAGCTCTACCAGCAGCATTACCAGTGGGACCCGCAGCTGGCGCCGGCGCGCCCGCAGGGCTTGTTTGAGAAGCTGCGCGCCGGCCGCCCGGGCTTCGCCGAGCATGACGACTTCGCGCTAGGGCCCGGGCCACGCTTCCCCGAGCTCGGCCCCGACGGACACCAGCGGCTGGACTACGTGCCGTCCAGCGCGTCGCGCGAGGTGCGCCACGGCTCAGACCCCGCCTCGGGGCCCGGGCCCCGCGGCCCGGAACCCGGCGGGGCCCCACGCCCCAACCTGGGCCAGCGCTTCCCGTGCCAGGCGGTGGCGAGGCTGGGCCCCGACGCCGCGCCCGAAGCGGAGCAGGAGCGCAGGGGCGGGCCCGAGGGGCGGGCCGGGCTGCGGCACTGGCGCTTGGCGTCCTACCTGAGCGGTTGCCACGGCGAGGACGCCGGCGAAGAGGGCCTGCCGGCACCCATGGAGGCGGAGGCCTATGAGGACGACGTTCTGCTGTCCGGGGGCCGAATGGCCCCCGGGGACCTGCTCCCCTCATGCTCCCGGGCGCCCTTCCCGGCCAAGGGCCTGGTGCCCTGCTCCGGCAGCGGGGGCGGCGACGGCCCCGAGCGCGAGGGCCTGGAGGAGGCAGGTCTGGCCAAGCAGGACTCCTTCCGCTCGCGCTTGAACCCGCTGATCCAGCGCAGCTCGCGCCTGCGCTCCTCCCTGATCTTCAGCGCTTCGCAGGCCGAGGGCGCCGGTGGGGCCATGGCGGCCACCACCGAGAAGGCGCAGCTGCTGCACAAGGAGCAGGCGGTCAGCGAGATGCTGGGCCCCGGTGGCGAGGCCGTGCGCGCCGCCGCTTCCACCAAGGTGGCCGAGCTCCTGGAGAAATACAAGAGCCCGGCGCGGGATGCCGGAGGGGCGGGGGCCCCACTCACAGTCACCAGCCACAGCAAGGCTGTCGTGTCCCAAGCGTGGCGGGAGGAGGCGGTGGCGCCGGGTGGGGCGGGAGGCGAGCGCCGCAGCCTCGAGAGCTGCCTGCTGGACCTGCGCGACTCCTTCGCACAGCGGCTGCACCAGGAGGCCGAGAGGCAGCCGGGAGCTGCCACGCTTACTGCCACCCAGCTGCTAGACACGCTGGGCCGGAGCGGCGCCGACCGGCTGCCCTCTCGCTTCCTCTCCGCCCAGGGCCGCTCCGCCTCCCCTCAGGGGCGGGTCAGCCCCCCGCTGGAGGGGCTTGGGCCCCGCCAGGCACCTCACCCTGAGCCAAGAGGGAGCCCCACCTCTGCCTACCCTGAGCCAAAAGGGAGCCCCAGCTCGGCCTATCCCGAGCGCAGGGGCAGCCCCGTCCCCCCTTTGCCGGAGCGCAGGGGCAGCCCCGTCCCCGCTGTGCCCGAGCGCAGGGGCAGCCCGGTGCCCCCTGTGCCCGAGCGCAGGGGCAGCCCGGTGCCCCCTGTGCCCGAACGCAGGGGCAGCCCCGTCCCCGCTGTGCCCGAGCGCAGGAGCAGCCTAACCCTTACCTTCTCCGAGGAGCCTCCCAAGACTGGGGCCGCGGAGGAGACGGCTGGCGGCCCCATGGAAGTCCTGCGCAAGGGCTCCCTGCGCCTCCGCCAGCTGCTGAGCCCCAAGGGTGAGCGGCGCACGGAGGAAGAGGGCGGCTTCCCCGCGCCGCAGGAGAACGGGCAGCCCGAGAGCCCCCGGCGGCCGTCGCTGGGCAGGGCGGAGAGCACGGAGGCCGCCACTGGAGAGGAGCGGGGCCCGCGGGCGCGCATGGCCTCCGCCACGGCCAATGCCTTGTACAGCAGCAACCTGCGGGATGACACGAAAGCCATCCTGGAGCAGATCAGCGCCCACGGCCAGAAACACCGCGGGGTCCCCGCCGCGGCCCCGGGCCTGGCTCACAGCAGTCCTGAACTGGGCCGCTCCCCAGCTGCTGGCGGCCTGGCCCCGGACATGTCCGACAAGGACAAGTGCTCTGCCATCTTCCGCTCGGACAGCCTGGGGACCCAAGGTAGGCTGAGCCGTACCCTGCCCGCCAGCGCGGAGGACCGCGACCGGCTGCTGCGCCGCATGGAGAGCATGCGCAAGGAGAAACGCGTCTACAGCCGATTTGAGGTCTTCTGCAAAAAGGAAGAGGCTGGAGGCCCGGGGGCAGGGGAGAGCACAGCGGAGGACGACACCAGGGACAGCAAGGTGGGCAAGTTCATGCCCAGGATCCTGGGTACTTTCAAAAAGAAGTGAGCCTCCTGGCCCCCCCCAGCCCCCGACCAGGCGCTGGCCTCACTGCCACCCACCAGGCACAGCGCCTGGCTCTCCCCCGGGGGCACCGAGGAGCGCGGCGGCGCCTGGAGCTCGCCCCGCAGCTGCCGCGCGCGGGCCGGCCCCTCCCCCTCCCCGTGCCTTACTCCTCCAGCTCCGCCCCCCGCTGTGCCCCCTGACGCCCCCTTCCTAGCATCTGCCTCCATCACCTCTGGGCTTCAGGGCTCCTTTAGACCTGCACTCACCTCAGGGCCCCATCTTTTTGTGCCTTAGGCCCCCACCTTTTGGGGGGCCCACCTCTTTGTGCCTCAGTCCCCCATCTTTGGGGGCCCCACGTCTCAGGGCTTCCGTGTCTCAGGGCGCCCCTCTGCTCACTGCCTCCCGGCCGGCTGCTGGCCGGGCTGCTTCCGCCCTGCTGCGCGTTCCTGCCTCCGGGCAGCTCCAGCCTCTCTCCCTGCGGCGCTGGCGTGCCCCGCCCTCTCCTCCGGGATGGCTTCCCGCCCTGCCTGCGTTCCTCCTCCCGACCTCCCTCTCTGCCTCCTGGCACCCTTCTCAGCGGCCATTCACTGGGGGTGGGGGGGTGCAGAGCTGGTTGCAGGCGGCTCGCGATGGGGTGGGACAGACCGGAAGGTGGCCCGTCTCAGGGAGCGCAGTCGGGGGGAGGGGGCCCAGAGGACCCCCGAGAGACCGTCCTGCCAGAACTGGGGCCCGCCTAGTGGCTCTTCCCGGCGGCCTCCAGCCAGCACCCCAGCCCCCCGCGAGGGGCGAGCGGGCCGGCATTTGCCAGGTCCCGGTGGAGGCTGGGCCTGGGCGCTGCCGGGAAAGGGCTGGATGTGGAATGTTTGGCCCTGACTAGGCGAGCGTAGGGGTGCGGTGCGGTGGTGCCCGAGCCCGGCAGGCGCCCAGCAGACCCCGATTCCCCTCTTCTGGATCCTTCCCTCTTCGTCTCCAACCTGCAGGATGGAAGTGCCCCCACCTCCCTGTCCTGTCTCTCTTCCACCTCTGGAGGGTGACTTTGATTTGGAATGACGCATTTTGACAGCAAAGGCTTAGGGAGCCCCACCCCACTGTGAGTGCTGGCATTGGGAAATTAGTATTTCTGCAACCCATTTGTTTTGTTTTTTAAGAATAAGAAATCACTGTCACTCAGCCTGGGAAACGATTTAAGGAACAAGGCTGCGGAGCCAAGGCAGCAGTTGACTCCAGACCGCTGGAGAAGGGCGGGCGGGGAGGCTGGGGGACACGGGTGGGGTGGAGGAGGTCACCGAGGAGCCAGATGCGCTGGAGTGTCCCTTGGCCTTAACGTGCTTGCTGGCCGGTTGGCTTTCGCCTGGCTTGGCGCGGCCCAGGCCCCGCTGCTCCGGGGGCGCCCTGCAGCCTCCCGTCTAGTCCTCCACGGCGTGCTGAATGACGCGTCCCAAATGTGATTCTGCACACCTTGGTGTTAATAAAACACAACAAAATATTCCAACATGTTCCTAAACGTGTGTGTGCGTGTAGTAATCACCCAGTTAATATGTCGCAAACATTAGTCTGGGAACTCACATTTTCCTCTGGACCAGTAAAGACCCCCCACCTGTACTGCCAGCACCCGCGGCCCACCTGCCCCGGAGACTCCATCTCAGCGCCTCCCAGACCTGCTCCCCCGCGAAGCCAAACTCCCGCTTTCAGTTCCGCCAGCCCTCTGTGCAGGCGCACCCTGCTGGGGCTCCCAACTGGGGACCCCTGGCCCCAGCGCCCAGAGGTCCGGATCACTCAGCCCCTCCGGCTGCCCCCTGTTCGCGGGGCCCCACCCGCTCCCCTCTGGGCTCCGGCTCCTTCCCTGCGCCATCTCCATCGCCTGGGGGCTGTGCCTCAGGCTCTAGGACTCAGCGGACTCCCCCTCGGCAGCCGGTCCCCTGACCAGCTCACCTCCAGGCCAGGACCAGGCCGTCCGCCCTCGCCTCGAGTCCTCTTCTGCTTCCCCTTGTCTCTCGAAGCCACCGGGTCCCGGCCCACCGTCCGGTCCGCCCGGCTCCCTGCCCTTCCCCCTGTGCCTCTAGCAGCAGCGGACCCTTTCACAGGTGCGCAGAGCCCCCGGGCCTGGCAGCCCAGCCCCCACCCCGGAGACCGTGGGCTCCAGCGAGCCGTGGGGAAATGGCCCGTGTCCAGCCCCTGCCCGGGGTCAGGTGTGGGGCGAGGCACACCCAGGGCCATGAGACGGGTGCCCCTGGGCCAGCTCCCACCCTCCTGGACCCACCCCTCTCCCGGGACAGACCAGCTGCCGGTCACTGTTGGTGGCCGAGAACACAATGACCACAGTCAGGGGCTGGACCCTGGGGCACTGCTCTGTCCTCCCCTCCACTTTTCCTCTGGCTCAGGGTCACAAATGCTGTCATGTGATGGCTCGCATTGAGGCAACAGGTGCACAAGTCCCGCCCCCCCAACACCCTGGGGACAGCCTTGTCCCTCTGATGGTGCTCTGGCACCAGGCAGGCCCCAGACCACTTGTGGAGAGAGGCTGGGAGGCTAGCCCCGAGGAGCCCCCTCCCCAGCACTGTGGGCCTCCAGGGAGAGCGCTGGGCACCGGGGACACGGGAGCCACACGACCGGCAGGTGTCCACACGGCGTCTCACGGGCTCTGAACTAGACATGGGGGTCCTCCGAAGGGGGTGGGCTGCAGGCCAGGGGTGGTGTGGCCTCGGAGGGAGTCCCCCGCTGAGAATAGAAGATAGGCAGGGGGGCTGGGGACGGGCAAGCCTTTATTGGAGGAAGTGATTGCGGAGGGGCGGGCACCTCGTCAACCCCCCCAGAGAGGCCCGGACGAGCTCCCTGGATCTCAAGAATGTGGCCCGGCAAAGAGGGGAGCGGGTAAAAGCGGGGTGGGGAGCATGGGGGATTTGGGGGCAAATCTGGGGCTGGGAGAGGGGCGAGGGCTGAGCAGAAGAGCCGGCCCGAAGGCCGGGAGGGCGGCTTAGGCGCGGGGTCCCGGGAGCAGGGGCAGGCGGCCGAGCGCCGAGCGGCAGACGGTACCGTAGGCTTGAGAGTAGCCCCCGAGCGCAGCCCTCGCGGCGCCCTGGGCCCCCTGCGAGGCCGAGGCGCCGAACATCCTGCGGCCGGGCCGGCCGTCCGCGGGGACCCCGCGAGGGACCTGCGCGCGGTCCAGGGGCGGCGTGAGGGGCGGGCCCAGAGGGAGCGGAGGGCGAACCCCGCGGCCGAGGGGGCGGGAAGGACGGCCCGGGAGCCGAGGGCCGGGGATCGCGGCGAGCTCACCCGTTGCGCGCCGGTCGCCCGCACCCCTCGGCCGGGATTCCTGTCGCTTCGGACTAGGGTCTGGACGGCCACCCGGGCGGCGGCCTGGGAGGCCAGGGTGGGCGCCGCCCCCTTGCCGCCGGGCTTCACCTGGGGAGGGGCGCGTCACCGGGTCACTGCCGGGCCCTCGGAACGGAGTGGGAGGGACCCTCCGGGGCCGACCTACCCACGAGGGTGCCGAGGGGGCCTCCGCCGTCGCCCCGGGGGGCCTCTCCCCTCTCCCGAGACCTCGTGGGGGCGGAGGCTGGAGCAGGGGGGCCGAGTGCTGCCGCGGAAGGTTCTTGGCTCCGCAGGCAACGTCTGTGGGGTCAGAAGATCAACCCCCGGGGTTAGTCGGACGCGGCGAACGCTCGGTGGCTCCACCCGGAAGGGGCAGGGGCCGCGCTCCGTGCCCGGCGGCCGTCGGAGGTCACACACCGGGCCGACCCGGGCCGCTCTGCGGTCTGCGTCCGGGGTTCCGTGCGGGCGCGCCGGGGGACGGCGGCGGGACGGCCCTGGGTCCGAGCAGGTGCGCCTCGGCCGGGGGGGCCCTGGGCTCTGCGCCCGGGGGTGCGCCCCCCACGCCCCTCTCTCTGGGGACGCGGCTGTGGGCCCTGCGCTCCAGGATCATCTGCGGAGAGGGAGGGGCGCTCAGGGCTGCCCGGCGCGGGTGTTGAGGGTTCCGGGGGTCGCTGAGACAGGGGAGGGGCTCGAGGGTGAGCGCGGACGGGGGATGGCGGGGGTCGCCGCCACGGCACCTGGTAGACGCGGCTGCGGTACTCGGGGGCCGAGAGCTGAGCCCCTTCGAGCACCGGGAGCCGCACGGCCGAATCCAGCGTCCACTCACGGGCCGGGCAGTGGAACCTGCGGGGAGCCGGCGGGGCGGGCGTGGGAGAGGCCGGACTCCGGCTGCGGTCGGGCGGGCCTCCCCGGCCTCTGCAGCGAGCGTCGACCCGCGCCCCCACGCCCAGGCCCGGCCGAGAGGAGCCGGCCCGCCCCTCCCCCCCGCCCCTACCTGCGCACGTAGGGGTGCTGCAGTGCCTGGGCTGCGCTAAGCCGCTTGTCCGGGGCAAACACCAGGAGGCCCCTGAGGAGATCCAAGGCCTCCGGGGGGGTGTCCGGCGGCAGGAGGGTGTCCAGCGGCTGCCGCGGCCTGCGGGGGCCTGCGTCTTGTCCCCTCTCCAGGGCCCCTCCCACACCCGCATCTGGGGCAGCTCCGCTTCCGACCCTGACCCTCCGCCCCGCGCCGCTTAACCGTCCGGTGCCTCCCCCCTCCCCCTCCCCATGCAGCACCCTCAGGCTGCCTGGGAGGGGGGCGAGAGCCCAGCTCCGCTCCTGTGGGCCTCCCCACGCCTCGGGCCATGCCGGGGGGGACGCTGGAGAGTCCTCATTTACGGCATAACCAAGTTGCTGGGTTTGGGACCCCGCGGACTGGCCAGCAGGTTGGGAGGAAGAGTGCCAGAGCCGGGCTCCGAGGCAGCCCCACTCACCGGGCCCCCAGGCAGGGCAGGATCGAGGCACCGTAGCTTGAGCCAAGAGCCAGCAGGTCTGCGGGTGGGCCAACAGAAGGCGGTGTGTGACGGGGAGGGCCGGGGGTGGGCTGCTCCGGAAGTCTGGGGCCCCCAGACTTCCTGCGCTCGGAGTGCCTGTCTCTGCGGAGCTTGGGCTGTCTGGCAGGACTCTGAGCTTGAATGCCTGGATTCTGCTGCGCGGTCCTGCCCTTGCGCGGTCTTCCACTCGCACTCCCGCACACACTCCACATCTGGGCATTCCCACCTCCAGGGAGGGCCCCTTCCCCCTCCACCCAGGAAAGCAGACTCAGGGGG
>JAQQSY010002543.1:0-13610 GCA_028646535.1 Procyon lotor
CCCACCTGGACTCCCACTGTGCTCCCACTCTGCGCCCTCACTCTGTGCTCCCACCTGTGCTCTCACTGTGCTCCCACTCTGCGCCCTCACTCTGTGCTCCCACTCTGCGCACCCACTCTGCACTCCCACCTGTGCTCCCACCTGGACTCCCACTGTGCCCCTACTCTGCGCCCTCACTCTGTGCTCCCACCTGTGCTCCCACTCTGCACTCCCACCTGTGCTCCCACTGTGCTCCTACTCTGCGCCCTCACTCTGTGCTCCCACCTGCGCTTCCAATGTGCTCCCACTCTACGCCCTCACTCTGTGCTCCCACCTGTGCTCCCACTCTGCGCCCTCACTCTGCACTCCCATCTGCGCCGTGTCATGTTGACGTGACACCCCAAGGGCTCCGAGCATCCCCGAGTCTGCTCTGGACAAACTCTCTGCCTGTTGCAGGTTCCCACTCCTCTCCTCGTGGGGCGGCAAGAACCACTCTCCTCGCCCTCTGCCCTCGCCAGCCGCCAGCCACAGTGAGATGCTCTCGGGCGGAAGTGACCGCTGACGTGAGAAGGCGAGGGCCCAGCTTACGACACCACCGGGCCCGAGCCCTTCAGACAGAGCTCCGTGCCTGGCGCCAGCACGGGAAACCGGGGCGCGCTCCCCCGACACGCAGCCCTCCCGGGTTCTCATCCGGGGCCACGAGAGGCTTTTCTGAACTCCTCCTCCACGTGGGAACTGCCTCATTCCTGGGAAGGCTCTGCCTCATCCATAAATACCGCATCCACCTCGACTGGTCTGAGTAGGGAGGTTTCACCACGACATCCTCTTACAAGTCACACATGCGACTTGAAAACGGCTTTCCCTCCACTGAGCTCCGAAGGATTTAGTAACCTGTTATCAAATGGGCCCACCCACTCTACTGCCAGGCTGGGGGAGGGGTGTCTCTGTAATTTATCGGCCATGAAGCACCATGAAGCACCAATCCCCAACCAGTCTCCCTTCCCCTCGCCTCCAGTAAAAACTGTAAAATTTTTTTCACGGCCTCTAGTAAAGACTTATTAAAGCTTCATGAAATCTCGAAGTCGGCTATGGATTTCCCTTCACCCGTGTTCTTTCTTGTCCCATTAAAGAAATCCAGGATTTCAGAAAGGTGTGATTACCTCTTAACAAAATTATCTTTGCTTCAAGTGTCGAGAGATCTTTTCGCCTTACCTGTTCGTGAAGTAAAAATTAAAAAAAAAACTCCCTCAGATTTTTGTTAGGGAACTTCTAGATCTACAGGGTACAGATCTTCCTTGACTCATGAGGACGTCACAGCCCACGAAGCCTACAGTGAGTTGAAATATCCTGCGTCAAAAATGCATTGACTATAACCAACCCAAGAATCCTCATGGCTCCGCCTTGCGGACTTTATTTTTTTTTTAATTTAGTTTAACTTCTTTTTTTAAAAATTTATTTATGAGAGAGAGAGGGAGGGAGCATGAGAGGAGGGAGGGGCTGAGGGAGAAGCAGACTCCCCGCGGAGCAGGGGGCCCGAAGCGGGACTCGATCCTGGGACCCCAGGATCATGACTTGAGCTGAAGGCGGACACTTCACTGACTGAGCCCAACAGGCGCCCGGTCCTGCTGACTTTAAACACACTCCAAACACTCGCGTTGGCCTAGAGTTGGGCAAAACCATCTATCGAGAAACCCAGGTAATGACAAGGTGTTGACTGTCTCACGCACGGCACTGAGGACGGCCCCCGAGCGAGGAGCAGAGCGGCTGCCGGGCACCGCGGCTCCAACCTCCCCAGAAAGGATTGCTAGCCCAGGAAATGATCCAAGTTCATGCAGTCGAGGCCCGGCTTCTACTGAATGCGCGGCGCTTTCCCAGCACAGTTAAGCACGGAGCCACAGTGGGCGGGGGTCTTCTGGATAACCAGCAGCCCCGGACCCTCCACTGAGACTCGTCAATTATCAGCATTTTGTCACATCAGCTTTCTCCCCCACCCCCCCACCCCCCAGCCCCAGACGTGAGAACAAGCTGGATACGCCGGGATGCTCCACCCCGGGTGTAAAAGCAAGGATGTCGTCTTCCGTCGCCGCGCTCCTAACGTGTAACAAGGAGGCCAGAGGACGACAGACCTCCTGATTCAGGCCCCCGAAGGTCACAGCACGTCCTCCGGAGCGTCTACACCCCGATCCAGGGTCCAGCCAGAGGATGCATCTCGGGGATCCTTGACATAGTCTTAATTTTTCTGTTTCTCAGTCTTGGCTTTTAGACACTGATCTTTTTGAAGAGTCCGGTCTAGTTTCTTCAGAGAATGTCCCTCGATTTTGTTTCAATGGATTGTTTCTCTGTGCTCGAGGTCAAGTTGAATGTGATTGGCCAGACTACCCTAGAAATGGTGTGTCCTCCTCAGCACATCAATGCAAAAGCATCCGATGCCATCTGTCTGTGACGGGTTTGGTCCCCTGGCCGTGGGAGCACCTGCAGGTCCCCCCACTGAACACACACCTCTGCCCCTCCGTAATTAATCAGCAATTGGTGTTTTTCTTAACGTATGTGAATATGATGCCCCCAACCTTTCACCCACCGGCCTCGGCACCATTCTTGGTTCCTGCTGGAGTCACTACTGTAGTTGCTGCACATGGTAATTTTCTATTTCTATTATTTCTTTTCCTTCTAGGAGCTGACCTTTTTTTGCCCCTACTACTAATTTTTAAAAGATTTTTTGCTAATGTACCGTAATCGATCACTGCCATCATCTCACTGGGATCCTCTGTGGGTCTCAAACCTGGCCAGTGGGAACCTGTCCAGCAGGCAATATGGCTTCGGAGCGAAGGCCCGGGCGGCGGTGTCCAGGCAGCTCCGGCACTCCGCCCTCAGGATGCAAGTCCCATCGTCCACCCGCCCGCACGGTGACACAAAGGGTAATGCTTCACGGAGACGCCCACGCCGCCACCTCCGAGGCTCCTGAACGCCTACTGGATGCTCTCTGACTCTGATGACCTCCGCACATGCGATGGCTGCTACTGCGTTGGAAACCTCTGTCCCCTGCCCCACATGCCCCAGACACGACCGTCTCTGCCTGGTCGTCACCCCTGCCGTGCCCCTGCACACAAGGAGACGCGGCCGGGCTCTCTGCCGCACTGCTTGAGAACCCGTGTTCCTGGGGGGCAGAAGGCCGGGGGAGTGTCCCCGAACCAACTGCGGTCCCCCCCACTCCCTCGGGAGGACCCAAAGCAACACCGCAACGGGGATCACATCTGGCAGGGAACGGGGACACGGGACTCGGCGTCACTCCCCCCCTCCCTCCAAACAGCGTCCTTCCTGAAATGTGTGAGGATCCTTCTAAGGGACACATGTGACCCCACCCTCCTCTTCCTCCTCCCCCAACCGCTCCTGGCTTCCTGCAGCCTGACTCCTAAAAGGGCGCCAAGACCCTTTCAAGCTTGCCCACACGTGCCTCTCTGGCTTCCGCTCCAGCCACTCGCCCAAGGGTCCCGCCGCAGGGTCACCCCCTTCCCCCGGCCCCTCCTCACCCTTCCTGTTCTCCCCACTCCTCTGCCCCTCAACTCCCCCCGGCAAACTCCTGCTCGTCCCTCTGAGACCTGGCTCAGACGGCCTCCCCTCGGCGTCCCCCAGGCTACGGGACGAGCGCGGCCCAGGAACTCTGCTGGGGACTGAACACACCAGCTCCCCGTGGGGCAGGGAACCACCGGGAGGAGGCCACTCCCCCCCACTCCCTACGACCGCGACATCCTATTGGGTGAAGCGCACACTGCCGGCCAGTGAATGACCAATGGGAACCACCTTCACGATCCCGCCGACAGGCCCGCTGGACCCTTTCCGTGGAAGCCACAAGGCGAGAGTCCCGACGTGAAGGTCAGGACAAAGCATGCCAACGCCAGGGCCAGTGGGGCGGCAGCACCGAGCTCACCGGGCGTGTTCGACAGTAAGGTCTTGTGTGGCTCAACCCCTCTCGCAGGCCTAGGAAGCGAATGGTCATCAATAGGTGGGGCGTAGGGACAGCGCACGGTGACGACAGCAGCTTCTCCTCTGACTGGCCTCCACGTGCCATTCGGCACCCACAGAGCCACGTGTCGCCACCGCTCACTCTCAGAGCTCCTTGGGACAGGCCCAGGATGAGGCCTCAGCACCGCGCTGCCCACTGAGGTCGAGGCCTCGAGCAGTGAACACAGATGCCACCCAGCGGGGCCGCAGGGGTGCGAGCCCTGCTGCCTCCAACCTGCACTCTCCCTACGACTCAGCCTGGCTGAGGGCTGAGAAGCCCCCTTGCTGGGCCATGGTTCGGGGGGGACGCTGCTCTGGGGGGACCCTGAATGGAGCCACTGGACCGGGATGACTCTTGGGGAGGCCCCTTTCGGTCCTGACTGGTGAGCCCCGGGCAGGGCTGTAAGCAGGCAGGCTGGCCTCTGGGACCCGTCTCCGGCGCCCCCTCTCCCTCTGCCTCGGCTCCCGGGGCGGCGACCTAGCCCAGACGGGCCATGGATTCCCCAGGCTTGGGCCGCTGCGCCGGGGGGCAGCACTGGCCTCCGCGGCCTCCCCCGCCTCTTCCCTCCGGCTCCAGAAATCATCCTGTCTTACCTGGGGAGTCGTCCCGCCCGCAGAGGTGAGACCAAACTCAATCAAGCCTCCAGAGCCCACTTTCTATTTAGAGAGGAAATGGAGCAGAGAAAAAGGCTAATCGACACGACAAAGAATCAAACGGATAAATCCAGAACGTGGGCTATTCCACAGAACAACTTATCTGATCTCTACGAGTTATGGATGGGGGAGAAAAAAATAAAAAGGAGAAAGGACTGGCCTAGAATTAATCAGAGACTGAAGAGACACAGCAACGAAACATAAAGACGTTGGCTCCTAACTTATACAAATCCTTTTAAAAAGGCATTTTTGGGCACCTGGGTGGCTTAGTCGTTAAGCATCTGCCCTCGGCTCAGGTCATGGTCCCAGGGTCCTGGGATCGAGCCCTGCTCAGCGCAAAGCCTGCTTCTCCCTCTCCTACTGCCCCCGCTTGTGTTCCCTCTCTTGCTCTCTCTCTCTGTCAAATAAGTAAAATTTAAAAAAAATAAAATAAAATAAAAAATAAAAAAGGCACTTTTAAGATAATCAAGATATTCCATGAACTGGTAATCACCAATGTTGACTATACCAACAGCATTAGAGTTATCCATGAAGTGCCCCAAATTTTCAGATACCTACTAAGGCCACATAGCCATCAAATGACATTGTCAGACATTGGTTTTAAAATAGTTCAAAAACAATGAGATGAAGCAAATGCAGCAGAGTGTGGAGAATCCTGGATGTGGGTGTTGGGTCCATGGAGATTCCCCATATAAGCATCTCTACTCTGGGAGATACATGTGAAAATACATGTGAAGAATACAAATTGTTTTCTGAATCTTTTCTTCTAAGAGCTTGTTCTCCAAAAGAAGTAATTAGATTTAACGAGCCCTTAACTAATTATTTTTGCTAAGCTGTGCTTATGTTTCATCCCCTCCTGTGTTCCTTGACTTAAAAAATCATGATTTCCAGATGACCGCCAGGAAAGGATGCCCAGGGCGGGATTTCTGGCAACACCAAACACAAGTGGCACGTTCTGGCCACATTTTTTTTTCTCACAGTTCCTGCTGTGACCTCTGTCTTTACCAAGAAAAACCACAACTATTTATAGCCTCGGGACGTTGGCTGGATTGGCCGATGACTCAGCCGGGCTCTCTGGGTGCCAGTGCTAACCAGGCTTGGGCCGGCTGGCCGCTGGCTGGAGTGCTCCTGGGGGCGGGGCCGCACAGGGAGACCACCCACCAAAGGGGCCCTGGTGGGACCCCAGCAGGAGCCCCACACATCAGGCCCGAGACTGTGGGCGTGCCCTGGAGGAGAAATGTCCCCGTGCACAGACTTCTTTAAGAAGCTCAACTCAACTTGGACAAACACCCCAAGCTGTCCGCCTACTCCCGAGAACACAAGGGGTCCGCAGCCAGGCTCCCGCTGGGAAGCCACACCGCCTGACAATCCCTGATAAGAGGCCCCTTCCTACAACCCAGGAGCCAGGGCGGCGCTCCAGAGTTCGCAGGGGCTGGAGCAAACGCCAGGCTGGCTTCCAGGGGGAAAAGGGAACAAGAGGGAAGGCGCAGGTGGGGCGGGGCTGCGGACAGACCATGGGGCCGCTCCTTCTTCACTGTGGCTTCACCAGAGTTCAGAGAAGAGTCTACAGCCCAAACCAAGAGAAATAGGGAACGAGCCACCTTCCTGAGCGCACACCCCAGTCTAGGAGGGAAGGGGACGCGGCAAAGCCCGTAACCTAGAGGCGTCCAAAATTTCAAATGATAAAGAGACTACTTTGAAAACCCGGTGAATTTTTCTTTCCCAGTTGTAGCAAAGAGACTCTTCCAGAAAGAACAAATGTGAGAGGGGATGGCAAGGAAAGCACATGGATGTTTGACTCCCGACGCACCACAGCATCCCCTGGACCCTCCCGACCGGGTGGAGGAAGCCAGCCTCTTCTGATTCTGACTGCGCCAGGGCTCTGTGGCCGGCAAACATCTGCAACACTGAATCGTCCGCTAAGTATTTCAGAAGTCCCAGCGGTCTCCCTAGTGGGAAGCATCGCATGGTCAAGGTTAGGGGGTCAGAGCATTTCGTGGACCTGATGGGCAAACAGAGCCAGTGAGAGAGGACTAGGGCTTATTTTAAAGACAGGTCTCTGTGCCACCTGAGAAGATCAACAGGGCAAAACGTGCACCCAGGGAACAGGGACCCCGCCTGGGTGGGGGGAGGGTACAAGGGGACGGGGACAGTGTCTCTGGCTCTGCAGATCCCCACTGCAGGGATTAATAGAAAGAAGGGAAACATACCACTGGAAGCCAAGCTTTCCATCCAAGGGAGGCAAAAAGCATCTAAAAGCTCTTGGATCTGTGTCAAGGGAGCGAGTATTATTTCAAACGTCTGGCAGGAAACCAGAGAGCTACCCCCACACACGGGCCCCCCCCTGCCTCCAGGACACTAAGAGACCCCATCTGCTCCCAGCTGGGGTGTGCGGGTGGGCGTGGAAACTCTGAGAAGGGGAAGGAAGGGGAGCGTGCACCACCACGGGGCTCCGTAACACCCCGGGATAAGGATGCAGGGCTTGGAGGACATCCCAAGGCAATGGTCTCCTCTGGCCTTGGTCAGAGGTCCCCTGGGCAAGAGGACACAGAGACAAGAGCCCGGGTTTACCTTCGGAGAGCAGTTGAAATGCATGCCGGGCACCGGGAGGGTGGTCACGTACATGGTGATACAGCGGTACAGGTACAGCGTGCCGACGATGCAGAAGAACCTTCTGCTGATGATGGACCTGGAGAGAGGGAGACACAGGGCACTCGGTCATGAAGGTCTGCAGGCCAGTGAGGTCCTCAGTGAGCGGGCGCACCAAGCCAGCCCCCTGGGGACTCAGGAACCTGAAGTAAGAACGTTCCAACCAAAGCTAACAGCAGACTGCGTGAGGATTCGGAGAATGGAGGGGGGTGGTGGTTTCTGATTCTCTTAGGGTGGGCCGGCCGAAGCAGTGTGAGGGGCCCTCCGCTGCCCCTGGTGAGGCTTCTCGAGGCCCGACGCCCCAGCTGATGCTCACCTGCCGGGTAAATGGGGCCCCTTCAGATTCATCCCCGCCGACCCCGTACTGTGCTTCCACGGTGACAGGGTAGAGTGTTTTCAGTCTTAAAAAGGGAAGAGGCTCAGAATACGAAAATGGCATTAAAATGAGAATTCACAAATTATTTGACCTTGAATGAGTCGAGGACACGGAAGAATTTCACTTGTACGGATTCTCCTAGCTGACCTCTGTCTGAGAAAGTATGATGTCAAGAAAAGAGCCCGTCTGGTCGACATATCTGACTCCCACCTCTCTCCACGCGGGAACTTGGTGGCCCGCAGGACTGACGGAGGGACCCCTCCAGTTTCTGAGTCCGTAAACCGGGGCCAACAACATTAGAAATGACGTGCGGAAAACCCCAGCCTCAAACATCTAGGTTACGCGGATGAGTCACGAAATAAGAAAGAACCAGCAATCTTTTCAATTTCAAGCTGATGAGTCATTCTAATGAAATTATCTGATAGACACACGTGAACAAGTATATAGAATAGAACTGGTATCATCTGCATTTTCGTGTTTTACCAAGAGGAGCAAAGTAACCTGTCAGTTGTGTGAATAAATTAAAAAAAAAAAATGGGGGCGCCTGCGGGGCTCAGTAGGTTGGGCTACTGAGCCTTTGGCTCAGGTCATGATCCCAGGGTCCTGGGATCGAGTCCCTCGTGGGGCTCTGTGCTCAGCGGGACGCCTGCTTCTCCCTCTGCCTCTACTCCTCCCCCTATGCACTTACTGGCGCTCTCTCAAATAAATAAATAAAATCTTAAAAAAAAAATTTTTTTTTAATACCCCATGCAACCCTACTGGCATTTCACTCCTAATCGCAGTGGTTCAAGTGGGTTACTTAGGGTGCACGGACAGAGCTTGGTGTGTTGCCCCCACACCCAGATTTCAGAAACTGGGTCAGATCTGCCCACCACAGAGGCAGCAGTACTGTCTCTTAGCAAAGCTGTGCACGCCTCCTCCGAGGACAAGAATTCATTCAGCACTCAGCTACTCACAAAGGTACGTGCCTTTATTTTTAAGTATGACAGAAAATACAATATAGTTAGACAATATAATGATGAACAACGCTCGAGAATAATACTAACCCTGTAAATGTCGGACCAAGAATACTTGAAATACCAAAGCGAATTTTCCATTGTGAGATAGAAGGGTCATCTTTCTTCAGAAGGAAATGCCCTCTCTAGCCCTTCTGTCCAAATTATTTGCAATTTCACTTGAACTGCACAAGAAAGATCTAAGACAGAAGCGGTTATGTTTATCTAGATCTGATTATCTCTTGGGGGAAAGACACACAAGGTGACCACTATCGGTACACTTGGGCAAAGATTACAATTAAGATTACAAAAAATTTTTTAAAGTAACCAACGCTGAAGATTCAGCTACAATTACTCCTTGACTTAAACTGAAAAGGGCAAATGACTTGCTCACGTGACTTCAACAATATTAACAAGGTGGTAAGTTGAAAGCGGCTGTTTGCAGGAATCTTATCTTTGGCATTTACTTAATCTTTTAAAAATTAATCTTACAATAGCTTCGGTACATACTGTTAAACCAGGATCTCCTCCTAAGCTTAAAAAAAAGCAGGCTATAGGGGCACCTGGGTGGCTCAGTCGTTAAGCGTCTGCCTTCGGCCCAGGTCATGATCCCAGAGTCCTGGGATCGAGCCCCGCATCGGGCTCTCTGCTCTGCAGGAAGCCTGCTTCTCCCACTACCATTCTCTCTGCTTGTGTTCCCTCTCTCACTGTGTTTCTCTCTGTCAAATAAATAAAATCTTTAAAAAAAAGCAGGCTATACAAGTGTTTCAAAGAATCGTTCACACTTTGGCATTCATATTCTTCAGCAGAGAATTTCCCACATTACAACGTTCACTTACTCAGAGGTTTAAAAGTTCAAGATGTGTGTGCTCGCCCCAGCAGCACGTGTACGAAAATGGGGGCGACAGAAGTTGAAGACCTGTTTTTTAAAAAAAGGGTTAAAGTGGTTGAAAATGTGACAAGGCAACAAAGTGCCGGAGAAGAAGGGTTAACGAGATATTACGAGAGATTACGTGACTGCCAAGGACGAGATGCTGCTGTAATTTTTAAAACCACTCCGGCGTTCTCTACTGTCCTCTCCCCGGCCCTCACGCTGCCTAATGACCTCCGCGACTTCCGCGGAGACTTGCGCTTGGCCTCGGTTATCTGTCTGTCTCTCAAGGATTTGGGTAATAGGCTCTTAACTACTTTTCCTGAGAGAAAGAAAAAAAAATCCTTATTTGTTAAATAGGACTATAAGGAAACATGAATAAAGGTGTTAGTATTTTAAAAATACTTACGAAAGACTTGTTAGAAGAGCATCTCACAGCCAGAATAGGTGAGTTTATTGAACTTTTCGACATCCATATTTAGAAAGGAGAACGCGCTCAAAACCTGATTAAATGCTACCAAAATTAGGAGTAGGATGTTATTTTTGGCGTTTGCACAATGGTCTAAAATTCTAAAGGAACACAATGGGGAGAGAAATAACCACAGTACCATGTAAAATTATTAAAGTACTAGAAAGCTCTTTCGTTTCCTCCAAGTTATCTCTTGCGACTAATCCACAGCCAGAAAACAGACAGCAATCCTCTCTGAGCTCAGACCTGGTCGGCCAGCTCCTTAGGGAAGCTCCTGGCTTTGGGAGACACATAGGCCCTGACACACAGTGTCCGAACGAAGCATGAACGAAGCAATGACCCCAAACCCAGAGGCAAGAGACAAGAGGGAGCACATGTAACAGCGGGCACAGATTTGGGGGGACCCACAGCTCTGGCACCGTCACGGAAGGCAGGGCCTCATCAGGTATGGGACCAGCTAGGGCTGCACGGACCAGGCACGGGGAGCTCATCCCCACGCGGGTGCTAGCTCTGCCTTTAACGAAGGCTCCCATGGTGACTCGGGCCACCTTGATTAACTTCCTTGGAACTTTGCTTCCTCACCAGCAAACGATGCCTCGCCTCTTCCTTGTGAATCAAAGAAATGCTTTAGAAGGGTTTTCCCAGGCTGTTATTAACAGCAGCTAGAGTTCTACCAAATTTCTGCTATATGCTGAGTGCTGTGCAATTTAGTCCTCAAAGCACCTGCAGTGCGATGTGATCCCCATTTCACAGATGGGAAAACTGAGGTTCCGAGTGCAAGCTGACGTATAAATTTATCACACAACACAGAAAGATCGGGGGATGGTGTCGGATTGTGAAAAAATCCCAATTTTACTGGAAACGGCACCATGTGTGCTGAGAGATGAGCTGACATCCTGACACATTTATGTTTAAAAATCTACTTAAAGTCAGGGGCGCCCTGGGTGGTACAGTCGGTTAAGCGTCCAACTCTTGGTTTCAGCTCAGGTCATGATCTCAGGGTCGTGCGATCGAGCCCCATTGTCAGGCATCATGCTCAGCGGAGAGTCTGTTTGGGATTTGCTCTCCCTCTGTACCCCCTGCTCACATGCATGTGCTCTCTCTCTCTCACATCAATAAAATCTTTAAAAAAAAATCTACTTAACTCAGATTTTTTAGTTAGTGTTTTATGTCATACTTCATATGGCAGAACTCCCCAAATTAAGAATTCTGATAATACTTTAATAACTGCGCTAATTATGAGAGCACTGAAACAAATCCTTCTAGGTCGTTAACATGAAATGGGCCCACTTTCCATCAGCGTTTGCAGCCCGCGCCCAGCTACGCTTGCTTACAGCCCCGTGTCACTCGGTGCGCCCGAAACAGCAGCCACGGCCCAGTGTCCTGGCTCGCCCGGACTGTTCCTCTGTCCACCGGCTGCCCCTCACTCCACCCATGCCTCCCTAGAATCCATTCCACACGGACCCACCAGAATCAGTTTTTGGAAACACATAAACAGATTATGTCCTTGAAACCCTTCAATGGGGCGCCTGGGTGGCTCAGTCGGATAGGCCCCCCAGTCTCATCGCTCTCCTGCCAGCGCCCCGTGCATTTCCCATGTGCTGCTGAAGCTCACTCTAGAGAGCTTTTACATTTGTTCCCCTCCCTGTACTTCCTTGCTCCGAGCCCTGGGCTTCCCTGGATTCCGACCATGGCTCAGTACTCAGCCTGACCCCGTAGCTACCTGACCCCTTGCAGACACAGAGCCCACCGCCCTCGGCAGAAGCCACCGATCCTCTCAAATCCGAGCTTCCTGCTCTGGCCCTAAATCTCTCTGCTTGGCCTCCCCCATGATCTTGGTGGCTCCGGACCTCCCATCCACCCCAAATACCACTTGGGCATGAAGCCCTCCAGACGTCCCCAAATGGACAGACCCACTCCACCCTCCAAAGCACTTCGGAACTCTGGTTCTACTTTACGGTAATTTTAATCGTGCCGCTGGCACCACCACTGGCGACAGAGGGTAGGAAGCTCTTCAACACAGCCCTGTCGCACTCATCTCGTTGTCCCAGGGGACTCCCGACGGTACCTGTAGGCACGCAGTCCTGTGCCTCAGCGCACTGCTTCTTTACTCCCTCTAAAAGGCCCCTCCTGCTCCTTTCCACAAACATTTCTCCTTTCAACTCCTTCATAGATTGGCCGGAATTAATTTGCACTGATGTCTGCTCTGCAGTCTCCCGGCACGTACTGTGAAATTTATACAACCCCTGCTAAGGACTGCAAACCCCTGGCCCCTGGGGACCAGGACGTCCATCTTCTTTGTCCACCTCCTCGCCATCCTCACCCGGGTTTCAACTGCTCCAGGTGGGAGGCCGTGAAAACCCAGGGCTTAATTCAGGGCTTAATTCAGGACTTTAAGAAAGAGAATTCCAAGGAAAGGCTTGTGAAATAAACCAAAGGGGAGGAATAAATGTTGTGGGACACAGAGCGACGCACGTCTCTCCTGGGCGACCCAGGACTCGCGCGGTATCTCCTGGGTGCCCGCACGTCTCTCCTGGGCGACCCAGGACTCGCGCGGTATCTCCTGGTGCCCAAACGTCTCTCCTGGGCGACCCAGGACTCGTGTGGTATCTCCTGGTGCCCTACCCGGGGGCGGATGGCGCCTGCTGTGACGGAGGAGAACAAGGCATATCCCTGGACCCAGCCTGGACACGTGTCTGTCCACACAGAGTACCCTTGTGCCTCCTACAGAGCCAGCTCAAGAGGATTTTACACCTTCGGTACTAGTAGTTTTAACCACGATCCTGCTTAGGATCTATTACTGCCCCACTTTACAGAGAGAAAAATGAGGGTGTGGAGAGTTTAAGGACCAGCCTGGGGCCAGAGTCAGCCAAGGAGAACCACAACAGGCCCTGATGTCCAGACTTTCCATTAGCTGCTCTTTTTACTAATGAACTCAACAAGGTAAAGGGATAAAACAGGTGACGGCCTAGATTTGTCCTTCTCAGCCGCAGGTAAAAGACCTGCAGTACAAGACAATCACCAGTCCTGTGCAGGAAATGGTCCACGCTGGTTTAGGGAAACTGCAAAGAACACGTCGCATTATAAAACTGTC
This sequence comes from Procyon lotor, assembly GCA_028646535.1. Classification (NCBI taxonomy): domain Eukaryota; kingdom Metazoa; phylum Chordata; class Mammalia; order Carnivora; family Procyonidae; genus Procyon; species Procyon lotor. The sequence goes on from JAQQSY010002543.1 coordinate 13,087, forward strand.
CCCACTCAACCCACTTCTTAAAAAGATATATCATTTCCTGGATTAAATATAGATCATAACATCAAGAAACAATTTTACTCTACAAGATATGAAAGACAACATCAACATGATCTACTTGAAAAAGCTACGAAGAGTTGAAGTCAGGTGGCTTTCAGAAATTACCTACATACACGCAAAACAGGGGGAGTTCGTCTTATTGCTATTTCAGGCAATTAACAAAAATGCAGACATATACGTGTGTGTGTATATACACGTGCACATAAAACCGCGTGTGCTATATATATGCAGCACACGCAAATATCCGTATGTGCACATGTAATGCAACCACATGCACGGTATCCCCAATTTTACACGGACAGCTACGTGTGTACATGCGTGACCCATGTATGTACACACACCCAGATCTGTCCTTCATCGGAACCTACCACCTGGAACACCCTTCTCAGGGCTGGTTCGCTCCCGGCTAGCAGCACTGAACAATTCATGTGTGCTACAATTCATGTGTGTAACCTGAAAAGCAACAC
>JAQQSY010002544.1:0-13609 GCA_028646535.1 Procyon lotor
AGAGCATAAGCAGGGGGGAGAAGGAAGCAGGCTCCCCGCTTAGCAGGGAGCTCGATGCGGGGCTTGATCCCAGGACTATGGGATCATGACCTGAGCTCAAATCAAAGAGTTGGATGCTTAACCAACTCAGCCACCCAGGCGCACCTTCACCTCCCAACTCTGATAGTGTTTTCATGGGACCATTGGCTTAAAATCATTTCTGTAGTTTTTTGTTCACTGCTGAGAACTATGACTAAAGAATAGGCAGCTTTTCCTTTATTATACACATTTCTGTTTATACATTTCCCATCAGCAAAGTCAATTACAAGCCCATAGGGAATATTTATAAATTCCTTATGAAGTCAGTATTTACTTTCATCCTTTGACTATTTCATTTACCACTTTCCTAGAATGTGAGTCATTCATTCAGGTGCTCAACTCTTTCATCCCTGAAATTGTGATTATTTTTTGTTCTTGACCCTCATAACTTCACTCTGTTTTAATGGGACCCTGTAAATTCTTTATGGCCATTAATTTGCTCTATATTTTTTTTCTCCCATAATATTGGCTGAATGGTTCTTGTGTGGCATTTTCTGAGCCTGTGTTGCTACGTGGACTGGTGGATTGGAAGCTAGCCTCCAGTTACTATCCTCTACTTAAAATTAAAACACTAAAACTCAAAAGTCTCAAATAATTCTGTATTTTTTAAAAGATTTTATTCATTTGTTTCACAGAGAGAGAAAATACAAGCAGGCAGAGAGATAGGGAGAAGCAGGCTCCCCAGGGAGCAGGGAGACCGACACGGGGCTTGATCCCAGGACCCTGGGATCATGACCTGAGCTGAAGGCAGATGCTTAGCCGACTGAGCCACCCAGGTGCCCCTCAAATAATTCTGTATTGATGATGCCCAACTTCCTTTCTCTGTGGCAATCTGCCTTCTGACTGTAATTTCTGACGATCATGCCAAAGGTCACTACTGACGCTGTAAAAGGGAGCCATGCAGTGAACAGAGAACTGATACCAGAACTTTCTTGATTGGTCTTATAATTTCTTAATGAAAATCTCTCCAGGGGGTGCCTGGGTGTCTCAGTATTTTTGAAAACAACTCAATAGGTAAAGTATGCCTTCAAATGATATATTCTTTCGTTGATTTGGAAAATAGAATTATTCATGTGGCAATGGAGGATATACTTCTGTTTAATTTTATATTGAACATTTTTTGTTTCAACTCTTATTTATCGAATGTCTCCACTATAAAGCCACAGTGAGTGAGGGTTTGGGTGGGGAATATCATGATCAGAGCTGAAATCTGGAGATTGTAAAAATCCCAGGGGAATGTGGTGAGACCCCCAACTAAGCTTGGGGCAGGGAGACTAGAAAAGAGAAACAAGCCTTAACTCTCTGACCCAATCTCTGAGGTATGAGAAGGTTATTTGAAGCCCTGCCCTTCATGCTCATACCAGATATTGGAATGTTCTTGAATATTGCATGCCACAAAATGATGTAGATAAATAGGAAGAAAGAGTTGACAATATATGTTAAGGGGATATTTTGACAAAAGCTAAATATTTATTCCAAATTCTTAAAAAGTGCCTGTGAGACAAACAGCCGAGGAGAGTTTGTTAGAAAGATTATCACACAGGGGTGCTTGGGTGACTCAATCGGTTAAGCATCTGCCTTCAGCTCAGGTCATGATCCCAGGGTCCTGGGATCGAGCCCCACTTTAAGATCTGTGCTTAGCAGAGAGTCTGCTTGTCCTTCTCCCTGCTCATGCATTCTCTCTCTCTCTCTCTCTCTCTATTGTGTATGCATACACATGTGCACTCTCTCTCAAATAAATAAAATCTTAAAAAAAACAAAAACTCTCCAATCTCCAGGTGGTCCTCTAATTTTCTGATGTCCTTGTTCTCATGAACCACTTTTTAGCATCATCTTTCGGCATCATCTTCCCCCACAAACAATAGTCAAGAACTCTGACTCGCTCTTTTTCCATCTTCTCATCTTGCACAGGGACACTTCTTCCTCGAGCAACCATGTTTACAGCCTTATGCCGTGTTTCACCAATATTGGCTCCTGCCTGTTAATCCTATTCTTTATGTGCTTTAAGCCCATGTTGCCTTTCTATTGTTGCTTTTGCCAATACGCTATCATGTATCAGCTGTACTTGGTGTGATTGGCCATGGCTGGACATGACCCAAGGAGGCCCCAATGAGGATCAAAATGAAAACTCCTAGACCCTAGAGTATAGGCACAACCAAGTGGAGATGGCCCCAGCATTGGCCTACCAAGAAGTCCAAGGCCTCAGTACAGAGATTGGGTTGGGTTATAGGACTACCTGAATAGAGGAATTATTGCCTGCACTCACAGTATGAGCTGCCTCTGGGTGCAGAATATGGGGGCAGAAAGGATATAAAATAGCAAGCCCAAAGTTCACACCTCCCCAGACCTGATGGTTATTTCCCTTTGTGTAGAATGACTGGTCTGTAGAACTTACAGCATGTCTCAGAGATGCATGGGAGGCTGTGGGCAGCCAGGTTGACCTTGGTGTCTTTATCTCATTTGGATCCTTTGGGTAGCTGATCTACTTTGAGACTAAGCCAAAGGAAAAGTGACCTCTAGTGTGGACCAGATTCCCTGATTTGGCCTCATTTAACTGGAAATCCATTGTTCATTTTCATATTTCCACTGTTCTGTAGACTTCAGCAGCAAGTCTGGAGGATAACCCAGGAAGGAAGGAGCTCTGTGGGAGACCTTGCCTCACTCCTCCCTTCACGTTTAGTTCCCTTCTCTATCCTCTTGATTCTAATTTCTCTAGCGAAGTGATCTAATTTCCCTGGGCATGTGACTACACTCACATTGAATAAAATCAGTTGTTATTTCAAGAAATATTTTTTGAGGGGCACCTGAGGGAGAGGGAGTGAGAATCTGAAGCAGACTCCACATTGAGCAGGGATCCTGAGGCAGGGCTCGATCCCATGACCCTGAGATCATGACCTGAGCTGAAATCAAGAGTTGAACGCCCAACCAGCTGAGCCACCCAGTCATTCCCGTCCTTTTCTTAAGAGGCAGGCCTGGCTGACTGGCATTCTTGAGCTTTACTAGATTGGGAAAACTCAGGACAAGATACAAGTGAAGGGTACATTTTCCAGGGAAAAAAGTGGAATATTCTAATCACTATATTGTATACCTGAAAGTAATATTAGACTGTATGTTAACTAACTGGAATTAAATTAAAAAAATCTAAAAAAAGTGAACCATTCTGAGAGATGAGAGAGAGAAAGAAGGAAAAGTAAGAGGCTAGATAGCAGTTTTCCTCCTTCCTCCATCCACCCCAACATCATAAGGATGAAACCTGAGGGTTGAGTGAAGGTTTGACAAACATTTTACAACCAAATGTTGGCGGGGGGGGGATTGAAAAAAGGGTGGAATTGTGCCCCATTTGGTCAATGGCACTCTGACACATCACCATTCTGAATTCCTCCTCACTAGCAAGGGGTGATCATAACAGAAGAGAGATGGATACAAGACCTATCTAGGCAGAGAGAGGGAGCCATGTCTTCCTCAGCTCCTACTTGGCATAGACTGATCTAGAAGTTTCCACATGTTGCCAGTGGAAGACATGGAAAATAGCTGAATGGAGAGCCAATAGACATGCCATGGAGCCACAACTGGGAAGCAAAGTGACCCCATTGCAGACACTGGAGGAGGACAGCCTCATCCAGGAGCAAGATGGAGAATGTGGCTGACATCCAGAAGATCTGAGAGGCAGGCAGGGGTAGAAGTGAGGCCATGACAGCAAGGGGGTGAACAACTCTGGGTTTAAATGGCTGAAAACATAGACCTTGTATTTCATAAGCCCTGGATTTCTTTGTGTGTGTGTGTGTGTGTGTGTGTGTGTGTGTGTGTGTGTTATCAGTCTTTTTGTTTTTTATTTTTTTGCATTTTAATTAATTTAATTTTATTTTTTCAGTGTTCCAAAGCCCTGGATTTCTGATTTGCAGGGTACCCAGTGTTGAAAGAGCAGGAGCATTACTGAGTACATTAGTGTAGAGGCCAGTGACAAACCACACAGAGATGCCCATGTCAAATGGCTCCTCCTTCTCTGTCACATCCTGAGGAGGAAAGACCTAGCAGTGGGAGGGTTGAAGCTCTGAAATACTGAGAATTATCCCAAAGGACTGATTAACCCCGAAGATACTATTGTTAGTGGAAGGAAACTAAGTTTCCTTCATAGCTTGGTATAGTTTAGTAATAAAACATAGTTTAGTAATAAAACAAACTGACTTTGTCCCCAACTGAGCACAGTAGACCGAGGCCTGTACTTGGCTGCGTGTTCCTAGTGCTGTGAAGGGCTATAGCAGAGTCTAGGAAACCAGACTGGGCTCTGCAGGGTTCTACGTGAGCCACCGACATCTTTGGCGTAGGGAATTTGAGCATGATTTCCAAAATGAAGCTCAAAGCAGAAAGATCTAAGGCCAGATTATAGAGTTCTTTAAAAACCTTAAACTTTGATTCTGTTAGCCACTATAATCAATTAAAGAACCAAGTAGAAACGCCAAATGCCTGAAACTACTTCATACATGGAGACCGGATTCCCTCTAAGGCAGGGATATAGAATCTTGGGTCTATAGATGGACTATAAATAGCACATGAATACTTTGAACATCAAGTGCAAAATTGAGAGGATATACACATATGCGTGTGTTTCTGGATAGACGTTTTGTAACTTTCATGAGTTTTCCAAATGGGGAGGAAATAAAGTTAGCCTTTCGTAGAGGGGGCAGGTGAAGCTTCGGAAATGGCTGAGCCCATCAGAGAAAGTGAAGACAGAACAAGTTCCCAAGGGGGACACCAGGAAATCAGTCAACTCTAAGGTGTCAGACGTCTTTACAAAATGGTACTCGAATCCTTGTCACATGAATTGCAGCGAGCATGATGGAATTTCATGATGTGGAGGTCATTATTATAGACCACTGACTGACGTGGGGCTCAAGGATGTACTTCATGTTGTATAAGAACACTTTGAAATGGTAAGTGACATTTCCTGTGGATGTGTACACAGCATATTTCTGGGGAGAAGAGCTATAGCTTCCACGGAATCTTAGAGAAAGAACTTGACCCCAAAGGTTATAAACCGCTCACTTGAACTTCTGGCAATGATAGTGATTCAGGTTCTTTGCTATGTCGACTCCCATTTTGCCATCTTCGTCTAACACTTTCTCTCTCGCTCTCCCTCACTCCTCTCCCTCTTTGTCTCTCCCTCTGACAAAGCAGTGTGGAAGAATGCCATCCAACAGGTGATTCTGTCAAGATTAATAACCCTTCCGAAATAAGGTCTCACAAGTCTCCTGTGCACCTGACTCCCGACCTGCCACACAGGAGGAAGATTGCTTAAAAAGAAAGACCAAGGACAGAAAGGCATAAGCTGACCACATAATTAATATCAAGTTCATATGCACAATGAGGTATTTCCTTTTTGACTGTAGAAGACATTGTAAATGAGGAAGGCCATTGCCAGGAGAAACGTTTCATGGGGTATTTACCACTATAAATCAGGCAGAGAAAACTGACTGAGCTGGTGGGTTAATCAGAATTCTAAGCAGTGACCCCATTCCGTGATAATTCAGTGAATGAGATTTAGATAGTACCTGTCTTCATTAGCAATATAAATATTTCTTCAAAATGACATTTTGGAATTAAATACAAACTGAGATTAAGTTTCTGCACTTGCCATATTACGAGGGATTGAATTTTACCAGGTTGTGTGGGTGACACTTAGCCTTCATGGTTCCCAAGAACCATTCGTGAGGCCTGACTTCACCGTGTAATAACTCCCACCTTGCCTGGGCCTCTCGCTTAAAAGAAGCTGTTCTTGACATCGGTGGGAAGTCTCCATGAGCAGACTAACTCTCAGATAAAAGTGCTTCACAATAATCTAGTATTCAAATGGTGCATATTTAGCACTATACTAAATACTTTTGGGGCCGCCTGGGTGGCTCAGTCCACCCAGTTAAGCGTTTGCCTTCAGCTCAGGTCATGATCTTGGGGTCCTGGGATCAAGCCCTGTGTGTTGGGCTCCCTGCTCAGCAGGGCACCTGCTTCTCCCTCTCCCTCCGCCCCTCCCCGCCCCTGCTTGTATTCTCTCATTTGCTCTCTCTCTCTCTCAAATAAATAAATAAGATCTTTTAAAAATAAATAAATAATTTTCATTTGGTTCTCACAAAACATTTCTGATGTAGGTATTATCATATACATTTTATTAGGTGATGAAACAGTCTTAGAGATGATAAACAAGTGGCCCAATGAACATACAATGAAATTTACCAGTGGTGGGAATCTAAAATTCGTGCAGCCATTAATTGGGGCAGCCACTATGAAAAACAGTATGCAGATTCCTCAAAAATTAAAAATAGAACGACCATACAATCCAGCAATTCCCGGTCTGAGTATTGATCCAAAAGAAATAAAACCACTATCTCAAAAGAAATAATCTTTACTCCTGTCTTCACTGCAACATTATTCAAAATAGGCAAGGTATAGAAACAACCTAAGTGTCTATCAGTGGACAAGTAGATAAAGAAAATGTGTGTGTGTGTGTGTGTGTGTGTGTGTGTGTGTGTGATATTATTCAGCTCTTAAAGGGGAGAAAATCCTGCCACCCTTTCAACATGGATGAATCTGGAGGACATTATGCTAAGAGAAATAAGCCATTCACAGAAAGACAAATATTGTATGATCTCACTTATATGTGGAATCTAGGGGGGGAAAAGTCAAACTCATTGTAACAGAGAGTAGAATGGTGGTTACCAGAGGCATGGGGGAGGGAGTCATGGGGAGCTGTTGTCTAATGGATATGGATTTCAGTTTTGCAAGATGCAAGACGGTACACTTATAAATGATTACAATCGTAAATTTTATGAGTATTTCACCAGAATAAAAAATTAGGGAAAAATATGAAAATAAAAAAAATAAACAAATGACTCATTGTCCTAAATCTATTTAAGAGGTAAGATCAGTAACTGAAGTCAGGTATGCCTGATACAAAATCTATGTTCTTTCCACAAAAGCATACAACTATTACAATCAAATAATGTAACCGAATTGATTTATACACATAACACTCCTTCAAAGAGGCCATCTTGACCAACTCTATTATACTCACTTCAAAATTTTGTGGGACTTGTCCTCAGGAATACCCTCACAGTCTATAGGTCATTAGCCTGAGTCTTCTCAATGGTGGTAAATTTTAGTTCTTTGAGGGAGGATTAATTTTTGGAAATTGGCACAATCATTTTGTTGATTTAAATGTGATTAAATTTGGGGTACTTGGGTGGCACAGTTGGTTAAGCATCTGACTCTTGATTTTGGCTCAGGTTGTGATCTCAGGGTTGTGGGATGAAGGTCTGTGACCGGCTCCGCACTGAGCATGCTTAAGATAGCTTAAGATTCCCTCCCTCTGAGGGGCGCCTGGGTGGCTCAGTGGGTTAAAGCCTCTGCTTTTGGCTCAGGTTATGATCTCACTGTCCTGGGATCGAGCCCTGCATCTAGCTCTCTGCTCAGCAGGGGGCCTGCTCCCCCACCCCCCCGCCTGCTTCTCTGCCGACTTGTGATCTCATTCTCTCTGTCAAATAAATAAATAAAATCTTAAAAAAAAAAAAAAAAAGATTCTCTCCCTCTGCCCCCTCCCCCTGCTCACACATACTCTCTCTCAAAAAAAAAAAAAAAAACCCAAAAACAAAAAAACCAAGTAAATGGGATTAAACTGGGTAATACAATTTGAGCAGAAGTAAGTTATGTTTATAACATAACAAGTTTATTTTCATGACTGATTTATACACTGGCTCAGCACCTGAAGATGTCATGAATTAAGGAGTAGATGGGTAAACAGATCTCCCAAGAGAATCACACTTTGACATTGAAGGTCAACACTCATTAAAAAATATGAGTTCAGAAATACCTGTTTTGTTCAAATTGTCAAGTTATTTAGTCACACTATGTATCCTCTATCAAGAGTTCACAAAAATCAGTTGGATTAATTCAAAAATACCAAAGGTGATCCTCTTAAGAGTAAGGTTCAATTTTTGTGTCATAATTCAGTCTCAATCTGACGTCCTTTTGAGAGATTAAACATTTTTAAAAGAGACTAGCCATCAACCAGAAAGATTCATGACAGCAATGTGCAGAATGAATACATAAGAATAAACAATTTAGGAAGAGTTCCTTGTTTTAACTAAAGAAGATAAAGACCTCTGAGTCTTTGCCCGTTTTTATAACCTAATCTCTTTTTATAAAACTTTTGGATGCATTTGTTGGACAATACATTTCCTTTTGTCATTTTTCAACCAAATCGACCTGTAGACATATTAGTTTTTGCTGATTTTAGAATTATCTGATTTTTAGGGAAGTGAGGAATCTGTAATTAAGCTATAAAAGATTCAGTACAGATGCAACATTATGTACAGAATGAGATAGAGAAGAGCCTAGCTACTATAAAACAGATATTTGTAATATTTGCGTATAAGAATATTGGAAGAATCCAATTGAATCATGCATTTGATTACAACTGAATGTTGGTTCTATTCACAGCATATGTTTCTTTCTCAATGTACATTTCTATGTATTCTCCACCTCTAACCATGTAACTCTATGCCAACATTACCCAGGCATCCTTCTTCCCAAATATCAAGCTTATAACCAGTTGTCTTTTGGACATTTCCACCTGAATGTCCAGAGACAAGACTAGTGTATACAGTTGTACAACTCCAAAGTGAGGAAAACTATTTTTTATAGACAACTGTATAAATATTACCTCTTGGAGTCATGCAACACAGCTACCTTGTCCGCAGACAAAAAACATCCAAACTTGAACTCAGTCTTTTTTCCCAGAGAAATAAAAATTTACATTCACACAAAAATGTGTGCAGCTTTCCTTGTGATAGCTAAAAACTGGCAACGATCCAGGTACATTTCAGTAGGCGAATGGTTAAACCAACTGTGGTGCATCCATACCATGAAATGACACTCAATAATAAAAAGCAGCGAACCACTGGGGTGCCTGGGTGGCACAGTTAATCATCCAACTCTTGATTTCCGCTCAGGTCATGATCTCAGGGTCATGAGATCAAGCCCCATGTGGGGCTCTATGCTGAACATGGAGCCTGCTTAAGATCCTCTCTCTCCCTCTCCCCCTGCCTCACTCCACTCTTTCCCTCTAAGAAGGAAAGAAGGAGGGAAGGGAGGAAGGAAGGAAGAAAGGAAGGAAGGAAGGAAGGAAGGAAGGAAGGAAGGAAGGAAGGAAGGAAGGAAGGAAGGAAAGAAGGAAGGAAGGAAGGAAGGAAGGAAGGAAAGAAGGAAAAAAGGAAAGAAGGAAAGAAGGAAAGAAGGAAAGAAGGAAGGAATAATATTGTTACATGCAACAGCCTGGATGAGTCTCCAGGGAATTATGCTGAGTGAAAAATGTCAGTCCAAAAGGTCACATACTGTAGGATCCCATTTAAATAATATTATTGAAATAACAAAATTAGAAATAAAGATCAGATTAGTGATTGGTAGGGGTGAGGAATAGGGATGGAGGGGTGGATGTGGCTATAAGTGGTACCATGAGGGGCTCTGGAAATGATTCTATATCTTGACTGTGGTGGTGGTCATGCAATTTCTACACATGTACTTGCACAGAGCTACACACACACATGTGCATGTGTGTGCACACACACACAACTGTATGGGAAACTGGTGAAATCTGAATAATCTCTGTGACCTTTACACAATTTCCTGGTTTGATATTGTACTATAGTTATACACGATGATACCATTGGGGGAGACTGGGTAAAGTGTACAGAAGACCCCTTTGGACATGCTTTTTTAAAAAACTTTTTGTCAAAGTATAATTATTCTAAAATAAAAACTTTTTAAAATATCAAAATAGAGATTTTTAAGCAAAAGAATCCTGACTTGCTGACATTCCTCGGTGTTTATTGTAAAAGTTGGATCCTGCATAGTGTGAGAAAAATTTAACTGAGGTGATTTAATACCACTTCTCCAACTAATATGCAGGTAGTTAGGGATTCTTCAATGATGGAAAGGTCAGAGGTCGAAAGGGGAGCTCAGGGAACAGTAGAAATAAAGCTGGTCAAGTAAACCAGAAGTCATGGTCATCCCTGAGAGGATGCTGGTAAGTTTGAAGATACTCAGAGTTAATAGGAAGAAGAAAATAAGGGACTAAAGAGGTAAGTACAAATTATTAAGGCTTAATACAGAAGGTACTAAATAATGCATTGATGTTGGCATTTCATTAAAATTCTGCCTTTGAAGGCAGCCTAACCAAGGTTTGAGTACCATCTTTCCATCATTCTTTGGATAATGTACTAAAATTGAACCTCTCTGAGACTCTATTTCCTCATGGGTAAAATGGAGGTTAATATTATTTATTTCTTAAAGGTGCCTGTGAGAATAAAAAGGAGCAATGCATTTAAGTACATAGCATAGTTCCTGGAGCATAAGTACACAAAAAGATAGATATTATTACCCTTTCTGGTTTTGCCAAAAAGAAAGGAAGGAAGAAAAGAAAGAAGAAAGAAAAAAGAAAAAACACTCTTTAGCAAACCAGAAATAGAAGGAAAATTTCTTGACCTGTTAAAGGATATAGATATTTTAAAACCAGTATTATAACTATTGGAGAATTATTTTTTTAAGTTTTTTTTCTGAAAGATTTTATTAAGTTATGTCCACACCCAAGATCAGGCTCAAACTCACAACCCTGAGATCAAGAATTGCATGCTCCACTGACTGAGCCAGCCACGTGCTCCTGATGGAGAAACTTTAGATTTATTTTCTTTTTTTTTTTTTTTAGATTTATTTTCTTTAAGATCAAACAGAAGATCATAATTTCCATCTATCGTTGCTACCATTAACATTTTATTGTTAGGACTGACCAGTGGTAAAAAGAAAAAATAAGTTAATTAAAAATGGAAGGATTGGAAAGGAGACAAAACTTATCATTTAGAGAGAATATGATTATCTGAAAAACAATGGCAACAAATTCAACAAACAAAGCATTAGAGTTAATAAGAGAAATCAGCATGGTTGCCAGATAAAATATCAACCTACAAAAATTATTTATCTACTCAAGTAATAACCAACTGAAAAAGATAATCAAATGTGAGACTAGTCATGATGGCAAAAAATATGTAAATAAAGGTGAGAGTAATTAATGCCTTTATGAATAAAATCTCTCATAAAAGACATAGAAAAACACAATATTATTTAAATAAATGAAAAAAATAGTCCATGCTCTTCAATGGGACAGCTTATTATAAAGATGTCAGTTCTCTCCAGTTTAAACTATTTAACATAACACCAATCAAAATTCTAGCTGGATTGTTTGAAAACAATAAATTTAACAAAATTTATATTGACAAATGTCTATGAATGGCTAAGTTGACCTTATAAAGGAAGTGAGGAGGGTTTCTTCAATAATAATAGAACTATGGAATAGAGTAGCAAAACAAATCAATGAAGGAAAAAGATTATTTAACACCCCATATTGGGGAAAACAGCTCACTATTTGAAGAAAGATAAAATTGAGACCCTATCTAACTCTACAGACAAAGACACACTTATTGTATTAAAGATCTAAATAGGAAAAGTAAAGCAATGATGTTAATAAAAGAAAATATTGTGGAGTTCAGTTTTAAGTAATTAATTCAAACTGTAAGTTAGTTTAGATCAAGTACATTTTGGAATTAAGACTTAATAGTATGTAGTATGTTAAGATTAAGTGCTATAAGATATGGGGCAACATATTAAAGTCAAGCTAAATCTTGGTCTAAGGAGCTTTTAGGACCTGTTGTAAGGACTGCCGTTCCTCCATGACAGGCTTCATTTTAAGCCAGAAAAAGACAGGCCTAGGGTACGGACATGAAACTATTCCTGGAATTTAGGCTCTTCCGCTTCCCTGTATAACACCTAGCCCCTGAGTTGCTCAAATGCACCAATGAAATGCATAGATTTAAGTAATTGCCATATAAAGAATAAGGAACTTGCCTACGTGTTTAGTGACGTATGTGCTTGTTTACTCCAGTGTATAAAAATGCTGCGAAAGGGAGAGGCGGGGCTTCTCACCTTAGCACTGTGCTGTGTCGCATGTGTCGGTGGGAGCCCCAGCTAGCTGGAAATAAATCCTCTTGCTGTTGCATCCAGCCTGCCTTTTGTGAGTTGTTTTGGGGAGGGTCTCGATCCATACTCAACAATATAAGAGAATATGTTTGTGACCTCACAATAGGGAAGAACTTCTTTTAAAAACTTGAAAAGCACAAACCATAAAGAAAAACACTGCTTAGTTTGATATATCAGAATTAAAGAGTTCTGTTCAACCAAGAACATCACTGGTAAAATTATTAGATAAAGGAATTATGGAAGGTGAAACTTTCAAAAATAAACACGAATTCAAAAACAACAGAATTAACATCTAGAATGCACAAGGGCATTGTGCAAATCACAAATATGACAACAGCAAACCCAAGAGAAAATGCATAAAGAATATGGACAAGCAATTTATAGAAAAAAAAAACTTCAAAAAACTAGCAAGTATAGGACAAGATGTTTAAAATCACTGTTAATCAGAGATGTGCAAATTAAAATGGAGATCTCACTTGATACTTATCAGACTGGCAAAATTTTAAAAAGCTATAAAATACCAAATGTAGGCATATGGTGGAAGAGGAGACAAAACATTCACTTCAGAACTGTTTATGGAAACAGGAAGATGAATGTAACCAGAGGGCTCTTTGTTACAAAAGCGAATAGGTAAAATGTGCTAGGTAGAAACTGTGCGTTTCTGATACAGCAATTAGAAGCAATGAATTAGATTCACTCATGGCAACTTGAATAGATCTCAGAAATGTATTGCTGAGTAGAAAACTAGGGACCAGAATGAAATACAATATATAGTAGGATACCATTTTCCTGGATTACATGCATATAAAAAGCATATCTCACAATAACACAAACAAATGAAAAAACACACAATTAAACACACACATATAGTGGGGCACCTGGGTGGCTCAGTGGGTTAAGCCTCTGCCTTTGGCTCAGATCATGATCTCAGGGTCCTAAGATAAAGCCTGGCATCGATGGCTCAAATGGCTCTCTGCTCGGCGGGGAGCCTGCCTCTCCCTCTCTCTCTGCCTGCCTCTGCCTACTTGTGATCTCTCTCTCTCTCTGCCAAATAAATAAATATAATATTAAACACACACATGTATTAATTTGTTACTTATCAGGTGAAGAGAAAAAGAAGAGTAGATTGTGAGGATAAAAAGAAATTAATTACCAACCAAAATTGATCAAAAAGAAAATAGAAAACCTAGGTACACTGATAATCATTAAAAAATTGAATATGAGAGTGGGGCACCTGGGCGGCTCAGTTGATTAAGCATTGGGTTCTTGGATATGACTTGGGTCATGACCTCAGGGTCTTGAGGTCAGGTCCTCCATCAGGTTCCCCATTGAGCCCTGTAACGGGGTCTACACTCAGCACAGAGTCTGCTTGCCCCTCTCCCTCACCTCCTTCCCCAACTCGTATGCACGTTCCCTCTCTGTCTCCCTCCCTCTCTCTCAAACAAATAAAATCTTT
>JAQQSY010002546.1:0-13608 GCA_028646535.1 Procyon lotor
AGGGGGATTGTGTTAGATTATAAGAGGTGGTCAAGATGGGTAAAGTGTAGGAGGAGATCATCATGAGAACATGACCAACAGCTGACAGGAGAATAGGACCTGGGCAATCAGACGCTCCTCACTCCTCCTGTATCCTTGGAACATACACTCCACCTACTATTCCCACAGTAGGAACTGTTTAAAACAACAGCCTTGAGAGAATAACGTGTTGTTGAAACTATCAGACTACATATGTGACTGAACCCAATTAAGGTCTCTATATAAACTTTTGAGATTCTGGCAGGACTGAGCAAGGATCTACTTGTCTTGTGCCCAAGAAAAGCTTCATATATAAGTTCCCTTGCTTATTATGCTTGTCAACTACCATACTGGAGTGGCCTGCCGCTTTCTTTGGGTTCCCCTTACCCCCCATTTTCAGGGGCCTGTTTGTGAACCAATAAATAACAAGAGAGAGTTTTGTATATTTGGGGGCAGTATGTATTATTGCAAATGCAAGTTTGAGACAAAACATGAGTTTTGCATTTCAAAGCTGTTTGATTATTTAAAACTTCTGATTCCCAGTTGAATTTTGGTAAAATTTCTAATTATGAAATCAATATCAATTAAAAAAATGCATGACATTTTTTAATGTTTGCTATTATAAACCCAAATTTCTTTCCAAAATTATTTTTCCCATTTTCTTCTATTTTTACTATATTCTTTTCTGTAAACTTTTCCATAGCTTTTCTTTCTTGTCATCCTCCTTTAAAAATTTATTCTTATTATGCTTAATATTTTATATAAACTTATCATCATCCTTCTATGCTTATTCCTCTGTTGTTTTCATTTTCCTTAAATCACCACTCTTGTAATAAATTCCTTTAAACATCTAGATAATAGTCACCTGATTTGGCAAATCTTTCTTCTGACTTTAATTATGTATTTTTAATGTCAAACTCCATTTTCATCCTTTCTAACAAGTGGATCCTTTATAGCCTACAAAGATAGATGGACTGAGCTATATAACTTTTCATAAGCACAGTAGTCCTACTATTTCAAACTAAGAAATAAGATAATTTATTTGCCTTGGAAAACCTCTTGGAATAAAATTTCTGCACTGAAATTATTCATCTTTTGTTTTATCTAAATTGAAACTTTAAATTTTACTCTTTATTCTGGAGATGTATTTATTTATTTCAAAAAGTAAACCAAATAAAAAATAAAAATGGTATGTGAATATGTAAACATTTATTTTATATTATGTTGAGTATTAAGATTGTGAAAATAAATTTCATTCAAAACATGTTTCTTATTACCAAAAATAAACACCAAAAAAGTAATTTCAGCAATGCACAGAAATGTAATTTTCAAGTTGACATTGGAACATACTGGGTTTTACCAAAGCATAAAACATACGTTGTGACTCTAGTTGCTGAATAGGTGCTAATTTCAAACTGCAAATGTAACCATGTACCATACTTTAACAGAAATCTAGATGGGAGACAGTATTAATAGTTGTTAAGACCACAATTTTGGTCTTAATGGAACTGTTCCAAGTTCTGACTTTGCCACTGTGGTTGAATTCAAATTCTTTTGGTTCTCTGGGCCTTACTTTAATTGGCAGAAAAATGGAGATTTACAACCATAGACTATCATAAAGATTAAACAATCTTTTATATGCAGAGTATTTAACATAGTGCCTGGTTCATAGTGAGCATTCAGTGAATGGTTGCTAATATTATTATCAGACCATTCAAATGTACTTGATCGAAATGAATGAAACTGCGCAAATCACAAACAAAATTAATTCCATTTAATACTATTACTAGTATTATGCTCAGAGGAGGTGATACAGTGAGTTATTAATCTCTCTGGATGAAACAATATAAGAAATGGTAGGAGTTGTGAGTTACCCATGCTCTTATTTTAAAATCTGGAAAAGGACTTTAAAATGTATATTAATCTTGTGACTAGCAAGAGCTTTCTCTTCAGTATACTTAGAAGAATCATTATTCAACAAATATTCTTTGATTACTTATTATGTGCTCGGCTGTGTTTACCTACCATGCAAAAGGAAATACCTCCTTTTTATGCTCTGAATACTTTCCTTTTCCACAGACATTTCCACTGGGCCTGGGAGATGGGCAATTCTATGCATGGACAGATGGTTTGAGAAGAAAGGACTGGCATGACTATGAAAGCATTCAGAAAGAGGCTATGCGCTCAGGTATGAAGTTCAGTGTAAGCCAAAGTGCTATTTTACTTACTACACTATCTCATTTGTCACTTAAAGGATCTCTAATTAGCATTTCTTCTATGTCTCTTGGGATATTGGAGTCAATGTTGGACAGAATTGAAACAATTTCAAATTTCAGAGAGAGAACAAGTAATGAATAGCTTTTACAATATTAGCTGAAGAAGAGGACATACAAGTTTTAGAAATCTGTAATACTTCATATTTCTGAACTACCTTTTAATAATCTCTGGGAATATATTGAAATTTATGAGTGAGACTTGCCTTGGTAGACATCAGTCTTGAACTTGCTTCATTTGTTAGGGCGGAGGTATATCTAAATGACAGTACACAATATCCAAGGGGTACCACGATTCTAGGCATTGGGGGGTGCATACAGCAAGTTGGTGGATCATAGGATCTGGGGACCTAAGGTTGACAGTACTTGAGCAAATAGGCAGGGAGTTAAAAAGAATCAAGTAGGTCTGGATATATGCAGCCGAATTCTAGTCTAGGGCTACATAGAGATAAGGGAAAACATTTTACTTCTTGGAAAAAGTAACAGGAAAAATTAAGTCTTTGTAGAAAGACTGTAAAATTAGGTTGTTGGTTACAGGGATTCAGAAAGGTGTATAATTAGACACCAAATGAACATGAGTAACATATGGTAGGAACTCCACATGCTTTTACTCAACCAGAGGAGCTCTGTGTTGTTGTTGTTGTTGTTGTTGTTTTTCATAGTGAGGCTGCCATAGAAATAGAGAACCTCTTGTTTGGTAAAGAAATCTGAAAAGCACTGAGACACTGCATTCCAAGTCAAAAGGGCAGCAAAACACAGTATGAGGTCCTCCTGGTTAAACTTTCTCATAGCTCATCCATCAGGAAAACTGGAGGGGGAGTATTTCAATAGTTATGCTGAACCATCCAGTTCAGGGTGTGAACTGTTCTTTTCTCTGGGTTGGTTGTGGTTGGCCCAATTAAAGTCTTCTTTCATTTTCTTCTTCCATTCCTTTTCTTTAAATTAAGATCTTTTCTCCCCCCAACTTCTTCAAAGTTGTTCATCCCGCGGATATTCTCTATTTGTCCAAGAACCAGCCTCTTCTAGGTTTCATTGTCTCCCCATCTTGGACATGACTGGGTGAACAGTCATGAAAGAGTTCTTTACCAGCATCCTCACTTTTCTGGCTCTCTTATCTTTTTCTTCTATTTGCTCCATTAGCCTGAAGGAATCCAGCCACCTGTTTCTCTTTCTAACCCAGGATGCTGAAATTTTTTGGAGATGTTCACATAATTTAATCAACTGAAGCTGCAATTTATTGAACAGATATTTTACACTAGATACTTTACATAGGAATTTTATTTAAACCTCATAATGACTCCAGCAGATATTATTATCCCCAATTTGTAAGAAAAAGAAGAGAAAAAAAAAAACTATGGAACTGAGTCCTTAAGAATTATTAAATAATATCCAAGGTCAAACAACTAATAATTTACAGAGCTAGATTAAAAATCAGGTCTTATCATGCTCCATTACACCCCACTGTTGGACATCAAATAATAATATTTGGGCAATATGGAGTAATGACAAGAGCATATATGCAAGGGAGAGACACATCTGAATCTGAAAAGTTCAGATTCTAACTTTTCTCTACATGAGCTGTGTAAGTAGCAAATCAATTTATCTTTCTGATATTATTCTTTGCAGAATTGCTGTAAGGATTAAAGTAATTTGCCAACTATTTGGACATATTATAAACTCAAGTAATGATAACAATAATTATTAATTCACCTAAGTTTCTTTCACTTAATTCGGTATGCCTAAACTTCACTTGTGCTGATGAGTTTTGGATACAAAATCCATTACTCCACATTTATTTCTGCTTCATATAACTCTTTCATTCTGCCTCTTGTATAAACATGCTCTTAATGTCCTCATTATTTGGGCCAAGGGAAAGTTGATCTACAAAGAAAATTGATAATATGACAAATTTTCTAAAGCATAAATTTTCAATGGAGTTAAAAAATTTTTTAAATACTAAGATGTTATATGATTCACTGGAAGACATATGACAAAATAGACTAAATAGACTTCATCATTTTTAAAAATTATGTGAAATAGAACATAAATAAAAGGACTACGCACACATAAACATACAAGCAGGTTCATAATCAGAATGAACATCTCTGGTCTTTATATATCCAAGCCAAGGAAAAGGATCACCTGTGTAGATTTTTACTACCTAATTATGTATACCTAAACAAATACTGTTCCATTTTTCTGTGTTTAGACTTGATCTAAAAATTGAATCAATGTATGGCTTTCTTCCTTCACTCAAAATTATATTTGATATTCAGTTTTGTCAATATATATAATTCTAGTTGATTTATTTCTACCATTGTTAATTTTTTACAACATTCTCCTCTTCATAGGCATTTGGGGAGTTCCTAAGTTTTGGTTGTTATATATAATGTTGCTATAAATATTTTTGTACTTGGTTTTAGGGTAGAGGTTAAATAAATTAAGAGATAGTTGACTGGTTTTCAATATTGAATAGTCCATTCTATAGCATATATTATTTTTATTTGCTGCTTATTTGTTATCTTTAGAAATGTGTTTATATTTTAGTCTCAGATTCTTTTTTTTAATGTTACTCCTAGGAAACTAATGTTATATGGGTATTGTATGTGTTATTGATTTTGCTGAAATTCCACACTGTAGGTGGTTTATAGAGTGTTAATTTTAATATTTATTTGAACTTAGAAAACTTTCTAAACTCTTCTATTAATTATAATCATTTACCTATAAGTTAGCTTAAATTTTTAATGTAGATACTCATATTATCTACAAGTAATGACATTGCTTATTGTTTTTCCATTCTAGACCTTATGATATCTGTACTTTTTGTTCAGTTCTGGTTACTGTACTTACTAGGTGCGCCTGTGTAATGGTGACTAGTGGCTATTGGTGGCAACTCTTGACTTGTTACAATTCTGACTATAGCAAATTAGACACATACTTTAAGGTTTTATGTCCCTGTTTAAAATAATAAACTTTATTATGGTTGTTAAGCTTCCTGGAGCTAGGTTTGTTGAGAGTTTGGTTTATTTTTGTTTAAACCTAAGTGAATGTTGTTTTTATCAAAGGTTTTTTTGTTGGTTTGCGTCTTTTGAAATGGATAATATGATAAATTTTTTCCTTTAATCTGTTATTTGGATAAATTATTTCTATTGGTTTTGTAATGGAAATCAAATTTCCAATCTAGGCTAAATCTGTCTTTATTTATTACTGGATTTGGTTTGCTAAATCTTATTCAGCATTTTTTAGTCTTTTTATTCATGAGTGAATATTGGACATGAGCTTTTCTTTCTCATAGATTCCTTGTCAAGTTTTGGTAACATGGTAATCATAGCTTCATAAGTTGCTTGAGTAATAATTTCTCTTTTTCTACACTTCATAATTGCTTGTTACATATGAGAATTATATATTTGTTAATAATTAGGAAGACCCAGTAGCTAAAACTATCTGGATCTGGACTTTTTTTGGAGCAAAAATTTTTCACTACTACCTTAAGCTTTTTAAATAGTTGTAGTACTAGTTGATTGTCTATTTCTCTTGCAACTATATTTTTCCAGCAATTTATCCATTACATCTAAATATTCATATTTATTAACAAATTTATTTGTAATTTTCTCAAATATTTCTTATCTGCAACACTTAAATTTATTTTGCTTTTTCTTTCAAATATCATTTGTACTTTGTTCTTCATTTCTTCCTAATCTATTAAACCAGGAACTCGTCAATTTTATTATTCATTGCAAAACCAGTTTTTTTACTTTATCTTACCTATTTTATTTTTCTCACTGATTTACTGTCTTATATGTATTATTTCTTTTATTTAAATTTCTTTGCTATATTTTTTTCTAAATTTTAAAAATAGATTCATATCTCTTTAATATCAGTCTCTCTTCTGCTATAGACCACGCATTTAGGGCACTGAATTCCCTACCCAGTCCTACTTGAAGTACTTCAGACTGCTCTGTAGTCTAATGTTTTATGTTTGTTTGTTATGTTTTAGTGATATTTTAGTTATGTTTTGAAATGTCTGGCCTACTTAAATACTGAAATTATCGTAAAAATAAGAAAACCTATTGTAAGTATAGATTGTTCTGGGCAGTATAGACATTTTAACAATGTTTATTCTTCCAATCCATGAGCATGGAATGCTTTTCTACCTTTTTGTGTCTTTAGTTTTTTTCATGAGCATTCTGTAGTTCCTCAAGTACAGATCCTTTACCTCCTTGGTTAGGTTTATTCCCAGGTATCTTACGGTTCTTCATGCTACAGTAAATGGAATCACTTCTCTAATTTCCCTTTCCATATTTTCATTGTTAGTGTATAAGAAAGGAACTGAATTCTGTGCATTGATTTTGTATCCTGCTGCATTACTGAATTGCTGTATGAGTTCTAGTAGTTTGGGGGTGGAATCTTTTGGGTTTTCCTTGTAAACTATCATGTCATCTGCGAAGAGAGAGAGTTTGACTTTTTCATTGCCAATTTGAATACCTTTTATTTCTTTTTGTTTTCTGATTGCGGTCCCTAGGACTGCTAGTTCAACATAGTTGTTGAACAAGAGTGGTAAGAATGGGCATCCTTGTTGTGTTCTTGATCTCAAAGGGAAGGCTGTCAGCTTTTCCCCATTGAGAATGATATTCACTGTGGGCTTTTCATAGGTGGATTTTATGATGTTGAGGAATGTTCCTTCTATCCCTATACTTTGAAGAGTTTTAATCAGAAATGGATGCTGGAAGGAAAGGAAGGGTGAATGGAAGGAATCAGAGAGAGAGATGAACCATGAGAGGCTGTGGACTCTGAGCAACAAACTGAGGGTTTTGGAGGGGAGGAGGTGGGGGGATTGGGCGAGCCTGGTGGTGGGTATTGAGGAGGGCACTTATTGCATGTAGCCCTGGGTGTGGTGCATGAACAATTAATCTTGTAACACTGAAAAAATAAAAGTATTTGGGGAAAAAAAAATAAGAAAATCCAGAAATTACCTCCTGATAAAATCTCAATAACCTTTGGAAAAGCACATTAGCATAATAGGGTGCATGCGTTTCATTAAATGTCTTTGTTAATGTTTTTATTAATAGTGTTAGTTTATGTTTTGTTCTGGCAAGTACCTCTTTGATGCATATTTGGTAATTTTTGAAATATCAGGTATTTTAAATATCTGGTTTTTAATTAGTAGGTGATATTTTTAGGGGGGTTTGGGAACATGTTGTTAAACAACACAGATGGGTAATTAGGAAGATACGGCTTTTACCTTTCAGGAAATGGACATTTCTTCCATTAAAACAATAAAAACAGAAAAGAGGCGATTGAAGGATATACTCTAAGACCTTAGGTGTAGTATCCTAAATATACTAAGAAAAGTGTACTTTTCTAGTATATCTGCACCCATAGTATTATACTAAATTAGGAAGATTCTTTGAATTTGTTAGGAGAATTCGAACTAATGTTCAAAGAAACCCAGAGTTTTTATTATTCCATAATCTTACACTTATTTGTTTTGGGATTAGTATTAACCAGATTAATTTATGTATAGAAGAAGTGTATTCACATAGCGTTTCAGGGTCAGGAAGGCTTCCTGGAAGAGGTAAACTAAATTTGAAAGGATAAAGGTCTACCTTGATATCAGATAAATTTAGTTTTCATTCAATTAATTCCCGGATCTCTTTCTCATGAATGGTTACTAAGTCATATTTTTAGCATGACTATTTTTTCTAATTATACATTTTCTATATATGATCTCACTGTGTCCCATTGAGTTAGTTTCAGATTCTCATTTGAGAATTTGTTAACAATAGATTTTATCTTTTAACAGTTTAGCTATCCTTCTGAGTAGTACTGTATCAAAAAATTGAAAACCTTTTGGAATATCATTCACATTATTTATAAAAGTGGAATGGAAGGAACTAAAATAGATAATCCTTTGATATAATGTAAAAGACAATGCACAAATTGATCTTGATATCACAAATTGATAGTACTGTATCAAAAAATTGAAAACCTTTTGGAATATCATTCACATTATTTATAAAAGTGGAATGGAAGGAACTAAAATAGATAATCCTTTGATATAATATAAAAGACAATGCACAAATTGATCTTGATATGTTATTTAATACATTATGTTATACATTATTCATTATAATTACAATAGCAGCTAGAAAGCTATCCAGCTACGTTTCTCCATATATAATTCAAAAAAAGAAAGTCCATGTATTTCTGAAATCAAGGTAAATCTGCCTATGGCATATCCCTGAACTATGGATCTAATAACTAATACCAGATGTTGAGAAGAAAATGCAATTGGTTTAGGTAGCTGTTCCTTAATTAATATGTGATGTTTCCTAATTCTTGTGACATATTTCTCTAAGAAGTAAAAACATCCTTTCACACAATCCATCTAGAGTGGTGTGTATGTGTGTGTGCATGTGCACATATGCCCATGTGTTTTATGAAGTTATTTTTAAGACTGCTCATCTGAATTTCTAGAAAGCACTTATTTTTAGTTTTGAAATTTGAAAATTGTCCTGTCCAGTCGTCTTTTTGTCTTAACTCTAAAGATTTTCAGTGTTTATCACTGGGTTTTGGATTTCACTATGTGTGAACTCAACATGAAAAAAGCTATTCTTAACTCTTGTATTTGATCTATTTCTTTGAAACAGATTATCCCCTTATATAGTCATATCAACTTATGTATTCTACTATAAGCCTCAGGAATCTTGTGAAATTGTATCTAACTTTTCACTACTTCCATTTGTCTTAGCTGATAATAGTTTTGAATATTCAAAGCTTTTATTAAGTTATCATTTTATTCATTTATTCATTCACTTGTCCAAAAAATACTTTTTAATGTCACTATATTTCAAATATTGCTCCAAATTCTGGAAGAAAAAAATAGACAAAAATGAACTACATAGCTCTTGAAAACTGTGCAGGATGGTTGAAGGAGATTTCAGTTATTGACATTAAACCTTTGATCTCTCTTACCTAAATTATTTCAGTAGCCTACCAACTGATCTCTTTGTCCCATAGTCAGTACTTCAGATAGCAACCAGAGGAATCTTCTAAAAATATATAATGTGATCAGATCATTTGACTTGTCTGCTCAAAAGCCTACAAATTCCGGTCATCATAATCAAAATAAGTGGGTATTGAGGAGGGCACGTATTGCATGGACACTGGGTGTGGTGCATGAGCAATGAATCTTGGAACACTGAAAAAATAAAATTAAATTAAAAAAAATTAAGTCCAGCCTGGTGGTGGGTATTGAGGAGGGCACGTATTGCATGGAGCACTGGGTGTGGTGCATGAACAATAAATCTTGTAACACTGAAAAAATAAAATAAACATTTTGGGGGGAAAAAAAATTAAGTCCAAATCAATTACCTGATTGTGAGGTCCAGCAGGATCTATCCCTACTTATGTCACTGTCCTGATCTCCTACTGATTGATATTTAGTCTCTCCACTGGTTACATTGTTTATCCTCAAGCATGCTAAACAGGTTGCAGGACTTTTCACTTACTATTCCTGCTGCCTAGAACATTGGTAAATTATATCTTTCAAACCAGTCTCTACTTCAGAAGGTCATAAGACTATCACCCGCTTAGATATTCTGCTAGTCACCATATTATCGTATATAGATAAAGTCCTTTCCATTCACTTTCTGTCCCTTTGCCCTACTTAATTTTATAGCGATTACCTATATTTACATATATGCATTTATTTAATGAATTAAAAAATATAATTCCTTGTAATATAATCACTTGCCCAAGGGCTCTAAATCACAACATTATCTTCAATCATTGAATCAGGCTTTTTGAATAATGATTCTCCTGTATAAGTAGGTTTTGTGGGCACCTGTGTGGCTCAGTTGGTTGAACTCTGACTCTTGATTTCAGCTCAGGTCATGATCTCAGGGTTCTGAGATCAATTCCCCTGTCAGCTCCATGCTGAGTGTGAAGCCTGCTTAAGATTCTCTTTCCCCCTCTCCCTTTGCCTTCGCCCCCCTCTCTCCCTCTTTAAAAAAAAGAAAGGGAGGGAGGGAGGAAGGAAGGAAGGAAGGAAGAGAGGAGGGAAAAGAAAAAAAAAGGTATTGTGAAAACCTGACACAACATGGTTGCTACTTTTCTGTCCTGGAGATTAAATCCCAGGACCCTTTAAACCTTATGATCTAAGTTACCAAATGTTTATACCTAATTGTTTTGAATCTCCATTACAAAACATCTAAAGAATATGAATTAAAACACTATTTGAGATGTATAAATGTACCATACTTTAAAATGATTAACAGTAGGCTTTCCTAAGTTCCTTTAAACAACAGCTCACTTTAGTGCTGATCAGGGAACCATTTTGTTCTTATACGTCTTTAGTCTACATAATTGAACAACATTACCAACCAAACAGAATGGGAAGCAGAAATGCGCTTTGTCGCTTTCTGTATCATCACTTAATAAAATTCTATCACTTAAAAAAAAAAAAAAAGAAATGTGCTTCATCTGGGAGATACTATAACTACTTTGTATTCCAGAAGTAAAACAATGGTAATTTTGCTATTGCTACAATGGCTCCTGGTCATCTTTTATTGATGTCTCATATTTCTTAAAAATAGTATCTGGTATCTTTTTTTTTTTCTTTTTACTAGAACAATGAGCATTGTTTATTGTTAATAATTTCAGAATAATTTATACGTCTATGATGTGTTCTCAGTAAATTTCATAATGAGATTTGTTGGGAGGTGGTCAACATTGGGAAGTATTACCAAAATAACATTCATTATTATTCACTAGGTTAAAATGAACTTTTAATGAAGTATTTCCTTTGACAGTCATTATATAATAATGAAAATGTAAAGTGGGAGTGAAAAGATTGTGAGCATTCTGTTGAGATGTATCATTTATATGTCTAATAATAGAACAAAATTTAGCTGAAACTGAATTGAGTGACATTAGGGAAAAACCCCTTCAACATTATAATATGAAAATAGCAGTATAAATATCTCAGGAGATTTACTAAACTGCAATGAATTTGTATTAAAAAATAAGACAAAATTAATTTTTAAAATAATGCAATTTACTTATTTTTTGCAAAACTCTGAATATCTCTATTTAGAAATATCAACTTCCCATGGGCAAATGTGCATAAAATTAATTGGTCTTATTTTTCACATTAGTAAAATGTGGTTTAATGATAGCACCTATCACACAGTTTTTCTAAGTATTAGTTAAATTATATAATTTAACTGGACTATAGTTATGCTAAATTAATGATTATTTGTATATTCATAGATCCCTAATTCCTATGCCTATATGATTATATTTGAATCACCTATAATTTGAATCATATTTTTTCTTGTGCCTTCAAATCTAGTCAATTGACACAAAAATCTCCCAAAAATTGTCATGAGAGGGTTCATATTAAATTGTACTTCAAGTGGAACTATCCCTCTTCATTTTAGCTTTCATTATTACAAGGCAAACTTTTTTTTTTTTTTAAGATTTATTTATTTATTTATTTGACACAGAGAGAGAGAGATCACAAGTAGGCAGAGAGGCAGGCAGAGAGGGGAGGGGAAGCAGGCTTCCTGCTGAGCAGAGAGCCTGATGCAGGGCTCGATCCCAGGACCCTGAGATTATGATCTGAACTGAAGGCAGAGGCTTTAACTCACTGAGCCACCCAGGTGCCCCACAAGGCAAACATTTTGTAAACATCTATCCCAACCTGTGTTCACCCTTGTATTGTGCTTATGTTTTGTTAAAAATCTCTTTTATATGGTAGTTGTGATTATTATCAATTTGTTTCTGGCTATAAATGCCCCACATTTTGGGGGAGTTATGTGAGTAGATCATAATCCTTGATCATGAAGAAATGGGAAAATGTTTTGCTGAAGTGAGATGATGTCTGTTAAGAGCCAAGAAGGAAAAGATGAGAAACATCTAGTAAAAGAAAGGATTTGAATCTAAATGGATCAAGTAAACTAAGGTTAAATTGATTTTATGCCTGCCATTCATTTTCCTGAAGTCTTGCACTCAATTTTGTTCTTCCAGTTTTAACCCTTTCCTGTACAGCTTTGAAGTAAGTGCTAAATATAAGTTTGTATTTTCTATCAGCTTGTCACACAGTAAACTCTTAGTACCCACTAATACTTACACCTCAACTCTAATGGTAAATCTTAAAACTCCATGAAGTTACATTTGCTATTTTTGCTGTGGCTTTAATTTTTAGTAGGTGTAGAACCATCCTTACATTTAGTGTAATACAGTTTGTGGACTTATGCCGTGTATGTAAGTTTTTGGAAGAAGAGTGAGAGAACAAAAAATAGAGGATAAATTTTTGATGACCTGGGACTTTGCTGTCACCATTATGATGGTAACAAAGATTTGCAACATGCTAATGCTATGGTAACTGAGAGTTTCCCATGATTTTGAGAGTTTCCCATGATTGTAATTCATTCAACCTTAAATGACCATGATGGTATTGTATTTTAGGCATAATTCATAGAGATTCAAGTGATTATTTGAACATCCTCCAAAATTCCTATATAGGATCTGGCATAAATATTTCAGTAATGAGTCCTGGGCCTTCTTGGCTCCATTAGCTGATAAGTGCTACAGAGGAAATATGTGTGTTTACCCACTAGGGGAGGAAAAGTGCCAGTGCCTGAGACTGATGACAGCACTTTCTAGACATTGATTTCAGAACCATAAATGCCAGTTTGACTCGATTCTCTCTTAGTGAATAGCAGTCTTCATGCCAGATGAAAGCAACAGAACCTTCTGACACTTAGTAGTCATAGAAACATGATGTAAATGATCCTCAGGAATACTAGAAGCTCAGAGTAGGATTGTTTTCTTTTCTTTTCTTTTTCTTTTCTTTTCTTTTCTTTTCTCTTCAGGACTGTTTTATTTTAAAGGAAAATATCTGTGCTCCAAAATATGTATAACAAACTTGCATTGTTTATAAAACATAAACATTATAATATAATGGAAAAAGATTTAATGCATAAAGAATTATATGTAATACAATGTTTGGTTTACTGATGTGAAATGACCATGAAAGCACAATAGAATTACTATTGTCAGGCATTTAATAATGATTTTAATTTCCAGGGTGACCAACTGAGCCTTAGGGATCCAAATTCATTATTGGACTAAAATTACTAGATTAATTTAATTGACATTGACCTAGATAACAATCTACTAGAATTTAATAGCACATATTAATTTGGATGTGTATACATCAGAATCTACTCATGCATATAAAATTCTTTTTATTTTGTGTTAAAGAATAACAATCATTGAGGAATAACTTGAAATTATAGCAAATGTTTTT
>JAQQSY010002547.1:0-13607 GCA_028646535.1 Procyon lotor
AGTAGATGAATGGATAAAGAAGATGTGGTGTAAACATGTACACATAAATATGTGTGTCTATATACACTCATATACATACATACATACATACACACACACACACAATGGAATATTACTCAGCCATTAAAAAAATGGAATCTTGTCATTTGCAACAACATGAATGGAGCTAGAGCATATACAGTGCTAAGCAAAATAAGTCAGTCAGAGAAAGACAAATATCGTATGATTTTCCTCATATGGGCAATTAAAGATACAGAACAAAGGAACAAAGGAAAAAAAGAGACAAACCAAAAAACAGACTCTTTTTTTTTTTTTAAAGATTTTATTTATTTATTCGACAGAGAAGAGAGAGATCACAAGTAGGCAGAGAGGCAGGCAGAGAGAGAGAGGAGGAAGCAGGCTCCCTGCCAAGCGGAGAGCCCGACGGGGGGGCTCGATCCCAGGACCCTGAGATCATCACTCGAGCCAAAGGCAGAGGCTTTAACCCACTGAACCACCCAGGCGCCCCCCAAAAAACAGACTCTTAACTATAGAGAACAGATGGTTACCAGAGGGAATGTGGGTGGAGTGATGTGTGAAAAAGGTGATGGGGATTAAGTGTACACTTTTCACAATGAGCACTGATTGATATACAGGATTGTTGAATCACTTTGTTGCATACCTGAAACTACTGTAACACCGTATTAACGATACTGGAATTAAAATTTTAAAAAAAATTTTAAGGTAGATAAGACTTGCTGTACATGCAAACTTGTCCATCTGCTACAAGAAAACCCAAAGAGATGAGTCTAGCATTTGGCATGACCTTTCATGGGTGTAGCAGGATTAGAACCTAGAGCAACCCCAGCCTCCAGAATGTGAGTAGAAAATGCCAGAAGGGGCAGATTCAGAAAAAGTAAAGCCCAACTTTCATGTGAACTCTGTTCAAATCTCTGGATAACGCCCAAACTGAGTGTGTGTAAGTAAGCAACCCAGGTAAAGATGAAAGAGCTGAACTTTTACTTGAGCTACCCTCCACCTCAGGTGCGATAAAGTTTTCAATTTAAGTCTAACCAGTCTAAGTCTAACCTCTGCTACCAAAAAAAAAAAAAAGTCAATCCTTTTCAGGAAAATGTAACAATCTAGAATCTCCACAACATGACTATTCACATCATCCAGGATATAATACCAAATTATTCAATTGGAAAATAACAGAAAACTATGATCTGACCCATTTTCAAGGGAAAAGACAATAAGGTTCAATCCCAAGCTGACACAGAATTTTGGAAATATGATGCAAAGACTAGAAAGTGCCTTTTCTAACTCTGTCCATATGATAAAGAATAGTACACTCAAAATGTATGAAAAGATAGAAATTCTCAGCACAGAAAGAGAAGAGTATGCTTAAGATAAATACTGAAATAAGAACATTTATTTTGGGCAAACTAAATGGAATTTAGATAACACAGTATTTCGGTAGTCAGTCACTGATTACAATGAAAAATACATGACCACAACAAAAGCTGTCACTTAACTAAGCATTAGTGACAAATATCCACTAAAATTTTCTGTATTTCTGATTTTTCAAATCTGTTCATCACAGCACAGTAAGAATGTTCTAACATGAATTGACCTAGACAGCAAGCAGGAAGAGTGAAAAAAAGGAAATCTTATCTCAATGTCATGAACATTCTTAATAAAATATGCATAATGAGAGATAAATCCAATTGTAATTAATCATGAAGGCAGTTATATAATTATATTCCCCATGAGACAAGTAAGCAGAATATATAAAAGAGTGTCTATAAATACTTTTGAGGGAGGGCTGGCTTTTCATTTTACAGCAGATTTCTTAGGTATTGAAGACCAGAACATTCCGAAGATTCCTCTACAATTCTATTTAAAGCCACAAAATTGTTGTGGATGCTAACAGTCAGCTTACCATTTCTTCAACATAAGGGTAAAGCATGTCTCCAAAGTATTCTGTAGCTTCGATTGGAAGCTGTGCTGGCAGATTGTCAATGGAACACATCAGAATCCCAGAGCCTTCAACACTAGGAGAAGCAATATGCTTTGTTCAGATGTATAAAATGTTATTTGTAAGCTCTAACTTTTCCAGGTGTCTATGCCATTATACGTGTTTCGTAATAATTTATAATTGTGTACCAAAGTATAAAAGAAAATAAACAAGACTTTCCAAACAAAACTTTCCTTCTTCGGCAACCCATTTCCCATTTAAATATAATATACATGTTTTTAAGTGTTTGAATTTGCATGTAGTTTTTCTATCAAATTTTTAAATATGTTTGAGCATACCTCTGGATATTTGCACAGCCTTCATAAAAATGTAAAACACTGAATATTTTAAGCTAGTACTCAAGGTAACTAAATGATGTATTACTATCCATCTCTTATTATCTACAGCCTTAGCAAACTCACCTGTCATGAATAATATGCTGGTCTGCATCATACATACAAAAGGGATGTTCTATTGTCGTACATTCAGTCATAAACTCTATAGATCCTCCTGTGTCAGCTGAAATGTCACATATTGCCACAAGTCTGAAAATAACATCAATACTCAAATGAGAGCATGGAACTGCTCAACAAGATTAAAAATGAATAAAAATGAAAGGTACTTGAACAACTTTCAGTGTGGATGACAAATATTTCCGAGGCTCTTCAGTTTTTTCCTAGAGTTCACTGTTCAGGACACTGTATTCTTCTAGTATATAGACAATCTTCCCAATACAAGTTTTAGTCTCCATACACAAACATAAGGGAAAAAAAAGAAGAGGAGGTGGAGAAAAAAGGAAATCAAGGTGGAAAACCTCTTCCCTAGAGAAATCATAAGAAACAACCTAGTTAAAGTTAACCTATTTAGCCAACGCTAAATAACTTATGAAGGTTTGATCACACTACCTCCACCCTGCTTAGTGGCACAAGGTTTATTCTGAGGGGGACTTAGCATGACCAATGACTAGAGAACACGCAAATATATTGTTCTTCCTACAAGGTGAGGCCAGTATGTCCCATCGGAAGGTTTGGAATTGTAGGTAACTTTTTGTACCATGGGGACAGGTCTGTGCTTATCTAGCCCCATAATTTTATATGTTAATATAGGGAGATCTCTAGAATTATGAACAGAAATCTCAGCCCAGCCTTTGAAATCCTTTAGTGGTTGACCAAAAATCTCCTGCCCAAATCCAACTACCACTTGCCTTTATAAACGCTGCACTAGAGCTAGACTGTTACACTCACCGTGTCTTAAGTTGTGCTTTGCTGGTTCCATACTTATCAAGCACCAATCCTACCACTTGCAATTCTTTCTCCTCAGTCTTCCCTTTCAACGCTTTGCTGAGTCCAATGCTCCCACTTTCTTCTAAATTCTTGTGCTATTTATTGCTCCTCGTATTCCCTTGGCATTTACATCATGCCAGCTACATGCCTGAGGGTAACAATCATATTTTTTCTCTGTACTGCAGCTTAGCAGAGTGCCAAGCAGATGAGGTGTTCACAAATACTTATTGATTAACTATGTAATTCAACATTTAATAATTATTTGAATACAAATTGTATGTCAGGCAATGTACTGGGTATTTGTCACCAAGATAGATAGGAACCCTAGCCTTTAAGAAGATTAAATTTTAATGGGAGGGAGAAAAATCACAAACACAAGAAAATAAATAATCATGAATTTCAGGGGGCAAAAGGCAACAGACTAGAGAGAGGTGGGGAAGGGGACACAGAAGATCTTTCTGAGGAGTTTACCTCTGAGCTTCATGTAGAGTTACGAGAAGAGAGTTTTAAGAAGAAGGAAGGTTAACTGTCAAATGCAACCAAGAGATCAAGTGAAGTAAGGCAGACCACTAGTCATTAACAGTCAAGTCCCATGATATGTGAATCCCCTGTAGATGATACCCTACGAGGGGGCTCTGCTGCTGAAAACTGTCGTCATTGCTGAAGTAAAGTCCTTACTTGTGTGGTAATGCAGGGCAGCCTTCCACACCAGCAACAGAGGACTTGCCTGGAACCAAGAGACTCTGGACATATTGGCGAGTTAGTAGACGAGGGGTGTTTTGCTCCCAGTAGATTCCATTAATTAAACAAGTTGTATAGGGTGCAATCTGTAAAGCAAATGCCAAGGTCAACAAGATAGGCAACAGCGAATGTCAATGCAGCAGGCTGAAAGAGAGCGATCGGTAAAGTTCATGAGAAATAATTTAACATTATTTCAAATTTACTTTATTATTTGCCATGTCATGGTCATTCTGTGAGGTGAAGACAATAAATACCCACCCAGATTTCAGTGTAGAATTACTACATGATAGAGAAGTATAAGAGCATAAATATATTAATATTTCTATTTTCTAATGTACTGCATGGCCAAGAAAAGGAAAAGGACAGAATCGAGTGACCTAGCACTCTATTTCCAGCTCAACCATCTAGTGTGATCTACATCATGCTACCTCAACTTCTCTGGGCTCTATTTTCCTTACCTGCCAGATGGGGATAATATGTACCCCATTCCTCAAAGGAATGCTGTGAAGATTAAATCAGATAACATCTGTAAGCTCCATGGACAAATGTGCTACACACATGCATACATAGTAACTAGGTCATTATAAATTTTAGGATGCATTATCCAATCACCAATATTTCTGTGATTGCAGGAAAGTGAAGGGATGGAAATTTACTAGATTTTTCATCTTTCAGTCTGAAACTAGTTTCATAATTTTTGTTTCTCAAGCATCTCAAGCATTCTCAGGCTACAGGTAGAAGTCCTTCTACAACATGCTCTACATGCCATAATAGCTATATTCTATACCAGAATCTTCAATCCTGTTGTTCAAACATATTTAAAATTCCTTAAAACATTCCTTTTCATAATAAATGCGTGCACTTTTTATTTATTTTTTGGTTTGCTGATTTATTTTGAGGAGGACTTTGCAGTGACTCCTACAGAACACATAAATACATTGTTCTTCTTAGAAGATAAGGCCAGAAAAAAAAAAAAAAGAAGATAAGGCCTGTGTGTCCCCATCAGAAGGTTCTGAATTACAGGAAACCTTTTGTACCGTAGGGACAGGTCTGTGCTTATGTAGCTGTGCTGTTTCGCCCTGGTCCCCTGTAATCAATGTCTTGCATTCCAAGACAGCTGGCTGAGGTTATGACTGCACTTTGTGGTCATAGAAAGGATGACCCTAGGTTGAGATGAAACCTCATAGACATTGTGCTTTGCCAATAGCACTGACTAGGCGAGGGTAAACACAGAAAGAGTACTCCACAGGAAGTGATTTAGAGCTTTGGGCACATGAAGACCTGAACTAAAAACAGAGACAGTGAAACGAAGGGTATATCCACCAAAACCACTAAGCAAAGGCCACTTCCAACATCAAGAACAGCTAACAACTCCTAAGGCCAACCCAAAGGATTCACAAGTCAATATGGGGAACTGAAAACCAATATATACATTTATAATCTCTCTCCTTGAAAACAGCCTAACTGTAGTGTATTAGGAGCAATCAACTGAGAAACTGAGTGTGATACTCACATCAGTATTAAAACGACTTATGTAGCGCTCAGGATATTTGTCATACTCTACAGGATCATACACACCATCTGTTTTCCTGACAAGATGATGATGGCGACTTAACACCGTCCCGTACACTTTTCTCAGGTCTTGCAGAGGAGAAAGAAATTAGTAAAGTAGGTGACAAATGATAAAGATTTGTGGTGATAAAGTATTATAACACAGAAACTGTTAAAAACATTAAAAGATATATACAGTCCTCCCCCTCCCCCTTACCTCCATTTTGGGAAACTTCTTTTAATTCATGTGGTTCCACATATTCACAAGGTAACTCATTGAAGATTTCTTGGGCTCCCTGTAAATAATGCATGAGTAAAAATCTAAAAATCAATAGGAAAGAAGCCAACATGTTGTCCTGCAAAGATTCCAATTCATTTTCCCCATAATTATTAGCTCCACTTGTCCTGCCCAGGGACAAGGCCTGCAACACAGGAGTATAGAAGAAACTTCTCACAGTCTACAAATCAGCTTTTACTCCAGTATGAACAGCATCCATTGGAAGGAGCTCTCATTTTTTTTTTTACTTAAGTTACTCAGAGCAGACACAAGGGTGTTTAAAAATGAGAGCACAATAAAATATTTCCATTTGCTTTCTGCTCCATTGCAGAATTATTTCAAGTGAGGAAATTACATTTCCTATGAAAAAATTCGATGCCCTCTCACAATATAATACAAATAGTGATGTCCTGCTTGTAAAATATTTTCACTGAGAGAAGATCTATTTTACATTTACAAGTTTCTCTGGGGGATCACAAATGCCTTCTCAAAACCGTCCCAGAAGGAAAGTATGAATTCTGGTTCTGAATTAAGCTTCCTAAAATCCTATTGCCAAAACTTCAAATCATTTTTAAAAATTTACATCTTGTGCTCACTTCCAAACTTTTGGACATCTCAGTGATGAAGGTAAAAGAGATCACCCTAAGAACAGACCTATATACCATTAACAATGATTTATCTCTTTAAAAAGAAAAAGTGTTCAAAGATTCGGACAGCTTGGAGTCAACCAACAGCAAAGAAAATAAGTTTGGACCATTACCGCTCTGTACTGGGGAAAAGTTACATAGGTAAGATAAGTACCAAAAATAGAACACCCACTCATCCAGAAGCAAGCCTCTGAGATGACCACAAAATGTTCACATTCTGTGTTAGTTTCAGAGTTTGGATTGCTTTACAGAAAGAAGACTTTCTTAGAAGCATCTAAGAAGTTACCTTCGATACATTACCAGTCCCTGTGAACACAAATGTTAAAGGTCCTATGGACTTTGGCATCAAACCCAGAGATATTTCATAGCCAGCATCACGGACAGCTTGCACGGCCTGGCTGCTGTTCCTGTAGTTATGAGCCATGCCAATGTGCTGCAAGCAAGCACACAGGAATTCAAGTTAGTTGACCGCCTGAGACATTGTCCTGATACATATTTTCAAAAAAATAAACAAAATACACATCTCACCATAAAAGGTGTGTGATGTCCCAAAGCGAGGAGCCTTAGCCCCATTCCATGTAAAATGTTGATCATCCCTATTGCAGAATCAGACCAACAGAAAAGCCGTTAGTCAGGTGTTGAAGCTGCTCTCTCTCTCTAACCTGCTCTGTGCCCTGATGAAGCACAGACCACAGGACTTGGAAGGGGCCCCAGCAGTCACCTTATCCATCCCCTCAATTTTCTGCCATCGAGAGCACTAACCCAGCTGCATCCCTGCCTGTTCCCTTCCACTTTCAATCCTCGCAAATTCCTTCTTTTTTAAGGTTATTCTCTCTACCTTTGCTCCAAATCCCATCCCTTCCCATTCCTTCTCTAAGGAATTCACTTTTGAAATTATTCCTTTCACTATCCCTCCTTATTGGCTCACTCAGTTTTTTTAATGAACATACACTGTATTATTTGTTTCAGGGATACAGGTCCGTGACTCATCAGGCTTACACAATTTACAGCACTCACCATAGCACATACCTTCCCCAATGTCCACCACTCAGCCACCCCATCCCTCTCACCGCCCAATCCTCCAGCAACCCTCAGTTTGTTTCCCGAGATTAAGAGTCTCTTATGGTTTGGCTCCCTCTCTGGTTTCATCTTGTTTCATTTTTCCCTCCCTTCCCCTATGATCCTCTGTCTTGTCTCTCAAATTCCTCATATCAGTGTGATCATATAATTGTCTTTCTCTGATTGAGTTATTTTGCTGAGCATAATATATTGGCTCGCTCTTACCAATATTTAAAGACACTAAGATTCCTCTCAAACCAAAACTAACGAACAAACAAATACAAGGCCAGCATTGACCTTATGACTGCCATTGGCAATTTTAGTGACTAGAACAAGTGTCAGATCTTGACTTACCTGTCAGTGTATTTGGCAACGTGGAAACCTCGGTTCCCTTAGCATCCCTTAAAAACTGACTTGAAAATTTTCATCCCACATTTCTATAGGTGCCTCTTCCCATGCCCATTTCTTTTCAGTTAGTGTCCTCTGCCCTCTCCTTAAGGTCCTCTTTTAAATTAGTTGGCCTCAGGATTCTGTCCAGGGCCCCACTCTCTTCGATCTCTACATTTTTTTCCTTAGCTGATTTTATCCAGTCCTAAATTTCAAGTATTCTGTATACACTGATGACCCCAAGTCTGTATCTCTAACAAAGATACTTTATTTCAAGACCTGACCAACTACCTTATGGATTTCTCAATTTGGACTCAAATAGTGAAAACTTAGCATACCCATAGCAAAGATCTCAGCATCTATTCTCCTCTTCTTCTTTTTAGGAATAGAACTTTCCTTCTCTGTATCCCTTCCAAATGTTCTTTGATCTTTTTTCTGAAGTCAACTTTTAAAAGAGTAATTTATATTCAATAAAATGCACCAATTTAAAGTGCATCGTTTGATAACTGTGAACATGTGTATGCACCCATTTTACTACCAACATAATTGAGATATAGAATATTTCCATCAGGGGCGCCTGGGTGGCTCAGTCGTTAAGCGTCTGCCTTCGGCCCAGGTCAGATCCCAGGGCCCTGGGATCGAGCCCCGCATTGGGCTCTCTGCTCTGCAGGAAGCCTGCTTCTCCCGCTACCATTCCCTCTGCTTGTGTTCCCTCTCTCGCTGTGTTTCTCTCTGTCAAATAAATTTAAAAAAATCTTTAAAAAAAAAAAGAATATTTCCATCACCCCAGCTAATCCTCCCCACCCCTTTGCCCCAGAAAAGTGCTTGTCTTATTTCTCTCTATACAGAGTAGTTAATTCTGCAGTTTTCATAATGATCAGTGTAGTCTCAGTATTTATTCAGTAGTTCACTTCTTTTTATTGACAAGGAGTTTCCATTTCATGGGTATATCACAACTTATTTATCCATTCTTCTGCTGATGGACATTTGGATTGTTTTTACACTATTATGAATAAAGCTACTAGAAATAAGTCTTTATAAAAAAACAATTCATTTCTCTTGATAAATGCCTGTGAGTAGAATTTCTTACGTACATTGATATTCAAGTTTTTATCTCTTCCTGAGTTGGTTTTGGTCATTTTTGTCTTTCAAGGATTTGTCTATTTGATCAACATTGTCAAATTTATTAGCCTATTCATAATATTTTCTTTCCCTTTTAAAGTCAATATGAAATATAGTGATGACCCCTCTTGTATTCCTAAATATTGGTAAATTGTGCCTTCTCTCTTTTTCTAATCAGTCTAACTGGAGGCCCATTTTATTGATTTGCTTAAAAAAACTAGCTTCTGATTGCATTGATTTCCCTCTTATCATTATTATTCTTTTCCTTGTATTTACTTTGGGTTTAATTAATTTTTCATTTTCTTGCTTTATAAGATGAAGTTTAGATCACTAATTTGGACTTTCTTCATTTTCAATAAAAGCATTAAATGCTATAAATTTCCTCCTAAACACCACCTTATCTGCACCTCATAAATTTTGGTATGCTGTTTTAAATTTTCATTGAATTCAAAGTATTTACTTATTTTTCCTATGATTCCTTCTTGACTCATGGGTTATTAAAAAATACATTGTTTATCTCCCAAATATCTGGAAATTTTCTAGATATCTTTCTATTATTACTTTAACATCAACTTTATTATAGGCAGAGCACATACTCTATGATTTAAAACATTTTATGTTTATTAAGAACTCTTTTGTTCTTATGGGCCATTTGGGTGAGTGCTCAATAACTGTCAATTACATCAGGGTAGCTGATGGTGTCTTACTGTTGTATATCCCCACAAATTTTCTACTTGTTCTAACAATTACAGACCTTCAAGTAATCTAATCTGGTGTAGAGTTATGACATAAAGTGGTATTTCCTCAGCTAAAGAAGGTTCACAGTACTCACTGGGACAAAAATCAAGTGAACGTTCCCTCCAACTCCAGCTCTTATTCTTTCTAGACTGCTCCTCTCTTGATTCCTGCCCCTCTATCTTTTCCCTTTCTTTCCCCCTTTCTTCTTCTCCACAATTTCTCATCAACAAACTGACTTCTCCTAGTCTTCCAGACAGAACTACCTTAAAAGTCAGATCCTATTTATTGTTGTTCTCCTTTTCCTCACTTTTTCTTTTAAACTTTTGTAAAAAAGATATGTAATGATTTACTTTTTTATTCATCTAATATTCATCACTCTTAGCTGTACCCCCATGTTTATTTTTATTGGTGGAAATGAACACTTCCCTGCCTTAGCCACAGAAAAAAAGAAAACACAGTTACTTCCCAGGTAAATTTAAAAGGTGGATGATGTAAAAACCCTGGCACACCTACCTGCCACACCTGCCCACTGTCCAAACGCCACTACCCGTGTTCCTCTATGATCCACCATTTTCTCGTAATCAATAAGTCGGATTTCCTGAAGAAAGGATAAAAAATTTTCACCCAGACCAATTAAGCTTAACCTCAATGAGCAAAGCACATATATGAGCAAATAAATATATCACATTTCTTCCTTTTGTAAAATTTATCTTGGCTTGAATTACTATCAGGTGCACCATGAAATATTTAGAAAATGCTGGGTCACAAACCGCTGATAGGTTTGTGATTAGAGATGGTCCCAGCAGGGTGATAAATGCCCCCTGAATGTCGTCAATAAAATAGGAGAGGCATGATTTCCTTTAACATCCAGGCCAGCACCATCTACATATCTATCTACCGTCCTACTCATCCCCACATCCTTCCTTTTAGTCTCAAAGAAAATAAGGCCCTCCCCAGGCTAATCCCTGTGAGCTGGATCCCAGCTTTTTCCCATGTCTTCCAAGACCACTCTTGAACTTTTTCTTTCCTGCATTAGCCCTTTGAACACTGCTCCTTCCTACCTTAAAAATGACAACACCCCCTCTCAAGTCCATACACACAAATCTATCTCATTCTCTCTCTCTCTCCCTTCTTCCTTTCCTCTTTTTTCTCCCTCCATCCTTTTACAAGCAAGCTTCATTTACAAAGTAGCACATGCAAGCCACCATCATTTGGAACCTGGCATCCATACCAGTCGAGACTAATAATCTTATCAATTTTCTCCTCCTATCTCCAATATCATCCACACAGTAGGTTGAATAAACACTTTAGAACATGATTTACACTGGTTCCACTCAGCCAGACCCACGGGCCCTTGCACTACT
This sequence comes from Procyon lotor, assembly GCA_028646535.1. Classification (NCBI taxonomy): domain Eukaryota; kingdom Metazoa; phylum Chordata; class Mammalia; order Carnivora; family Procyonidae; genus Procyon; species Procyon lotor. Next base: position 11,166 of record JAQQSY010002547.1, read on the forward strand.
ATGCTCTCTGCTTGGAAGACTCTTCCCCAATGGATGTGACCTGATCCTTCACATCCTTCAGATTTTTGCTCAGTGCCAAATTTGCAGTGAGGCTCTTCCTGATCATGCTATTTAAACTACTGTCACCACACGCAGTGCCCAGAACCCTTTTTTTCCTTCTGTATCATATTTATGCCCATCACACATATGTCTAAGTGACAGATGAGATATTTATATATTTATCATCTGTCTCCTCCCACCGGAATGTAAGCTCTGTGAAGACAGTTACTTTATTGCCACTGCAGTGAAGAGAGTAAGACACATTGCAGATACTCGGAAAACATTTGTTGAATAAATACTCTGTATTTTATACAGCTGAGAGTTTTTGTATAGTACTTATATCTCAAAAATGGATTTCTTCCTTCATGAATGTTAATAAATGGGAAAAAAAAATCCCCAGTCCAGTTCTGGCCCTACAGAGCTGTGCAACCTCAGTCAAGTCACTTCACCTCTCTGAGCTCCATCTGAAAAACAAGGGAGATGGATCATATGATCCCTGAGGCTCGTTTAGCTCTGAATTCTACTTGGTAATATCTGACCAACTGGCATTATAAAGTGCTAATTGTTTGGGGGGAACACTTCTATCATTTTTTTTCCATTTCAGTACAAAAGGAATGAAATGTTTGGTTTCTCTCATTAAATTCCAAACTTGCACAGCAGAGAAGCCCTAAGAGCAGCAGAACTATTCAAGCACTAACTCACAGATCACCTTCCCTATTGAGGTGAATAACATGATGTATTTCCTAGATGCTGAAAGAAAACTAAACTCCACTTGACATTTAAAGGCAGAAAGAAATATTGTTTCTATGTTAACATTTATGATTACTGGTCACTAATTACCTGTCTCAGAATCTCATCCAGCAAGCTCATATTGGCCTCCTGAGCTTTTATTGTGTGGGAAAAGAATGCATAAGTCTTCTTAGACATTAATTTTTCCTCTGGGGGTCTTTTAACTCCCAAAATCAGACAAGCTTCAGAAATATCCTCCTGAAGAATGCCACCAGCTTTGACATATTCCTGGGAATGCAATTTTGGTTAAGAGTTATTTCTCTAATTTGTTGTATTCTTATTTTCTTTAATACATAAGTGTAGCAATTAAAGTCACAATATTTTGCAGGCATAAAATCTGTATGATTAGAACAAATAGTAGAATAACTACTTCTAATATTTTTACTTTCTGGCTAAAGATCAAATTAACAAGTTTGACTTTTATAGCAAAAAAAAAAAAAAAAGAAAATTCACCACCTACTCCTATTTAAGAGCAGTTAATAGTTTGATCATAACTACTAGCACATATGATTTTAAAATATTTGTGAAATGCATATCTTGTATCAACAATGCACTGAAAAGTTAAATGCAAAATAGTAATTTATTACTCAGGTGTACTTTTAAAAGAAAGATATATATCTGCAATATTTACTTTTTTCTTTTTCTCTTTTCTTCTTTTTTATTTTGATTCAATTAGTATTTATTACTGTCCCACTCCATCCAGTAGACTGTGCTAGAGATGAGATGGTAAGACACACTAAAAAGGTAGACAACATCCTTCCTATAAAGAAGCTCACAAAATACAGTAAAAAGAAGTCAGGAACATAGTAAATGAGGCTGAAGTCAAAAGAATTATGAACAGCAGAATCTAAGTGATACATTAGTTTAATAGATATTGAGATAATTCCTGGTTGAGATTATCAAGGAAATATGAAACTTTAAAGTAATCTAAAAGGCTACGTAGGATTTGGAGAGATGGAGATGGGAAATGCAAGGTGGTAATATCAGTAAAAAGTATTGAAGAAATATATACAAATATGGAGGCAGGAAAGTAAGGAGATATTTAGGGCATAATGGATAAGTCAATTTGGAAAAGAAGACTATTATGATGAATATGATCTTTATTGGATAAAAAATATAAATCATCAACATTTATTAATAAATTAGTACTTGCTTTACTAAGCTCTTTTCAGGAATTATCTCATTTAATTTTCCTAAAACTCCCATGAAGTAGGTATTATTATTATGGTCATTTTTTCAATGGGAAACCTGAGGCTTACACATTTAACTTGAGTTAAATTGAGATTGAGTAGCTAGTACATAGAGGCAATAGAAGTCATTCCTAATTTCTAAATAAAGGGTTAGCATGATCCAGGCAAAATTAAAAGAGCATCAAAAGTGGCAGTTGAATAAAAGGAAGATGAATCCAGTTAGGAATCTACTTTAAAGGAAACTATAGATGGACAGATACTACAAGGATGAACATATGATTCATACCTGGTTTCTTTGAAAGCGATCTATTTGCCCATTTATAGTATACTGGTTAAATAAATCACAAATCACGGAGTAATTAAAACAGAGTAATTAAAACACAGCCATTAAGTGGAATGAAGCAGATCTCCATGAACAGACAAG
>JAQQSY010002548.1:0-13606 GCA_028646535.1 Procyon lotor
GCATCTATGAAACTGAATTTGTTCTTCTCCTGTTAATCTGTCTTATGTCAGTTCAATTATCAGACCAGCCAAAGAACTCAGAAGGGAAGAAGGGAAAATCTTTCCACGCCTACAATGATCATGTATTTCATTTTCTTTTGGGTACAAACCTAGGATAGCTGAATCATATCGTAGATTATATGATTAACTTCTTAAGAATCTGTCAAATTAGTTTCCATTTTCCATCGACAGCGCGAGTTCACTCCGGGAGTTCTAGTTCCCTCGTGTCCTTTCCAACACTTCGCATGATTTGTCTTTTTAACTTGGGCTTTTCTGGTAGGTGTGTAGTGGTCTTTGGTTGTGGTTTTAATTTGAATTTCCCTAATGGCTAGTGATTCTCAACATCTTTTCCTATAGTTATTTGGTAATCACATACTTTCTTGTGGAGTGTCTGTTCGTATCTTTTGCCCATTTATTTAATTGGATCGCTTATTCTCTCGGTGTTGAATATTGAACATACTATAAATACAGTCCTGTATCAAATAAGTGAATTTGCAAAGATTTGTCCCAGTTTGTGGCTTGACTTTTGATTCTCTTGTCTTTTGAAGAGTAGATTTTTTTAATGTTAAAGAAGCCCAATTTATCAATTTGTTCCTTTTTGGATTGTTTCTCTGGTGTCATAGCTAAGAACTCTTTGCCTCACCCAAGGTCACAGAACTTTCTCCTATATTTTCTTCTAGGAGTTTTGGGGTTTTCATTTTATGATTCAGTCTGTGATACATTTGAGGTTGTTTTTGCAAAATACGGACCCAAGTTGCCTCTTTTTTTTGCTTGTAGATATTCAGTTTTTCCACTTATTAGAAAGACTATCCTTTCTCTACCAATTTACCTTTAGGCCTCTTTCAAAAATCGATTGTTCATATGTGATAGTTTATTCTTGCACTCCGTTCTGTTCATTGATCTATTTGCCTATCTTACTTTCTATAATAATTCTTTGAAATCAGTAGTTGATGGCCACCCATCTTTGTTCTTTTTGAGTTGTTTTGGCTACCCTAGATCCTTTTCATTTCCATGTGAATTTTAGAATCATATTATCAATTTTTACAAAGAAGACTTCTGAGTTTTGATTGGGTTTTTTTAAATTTATAGATCAATTGGGGGATAACTGACAGGTTAACAGTATGAGTCTTCTGACTTCTGAATAAACTTTATCCTCACATTGAGTTATCCTCTTTAACTTGTCCCAGGAATATTTTGTATTTCCGGGGCACAGGCAGTTAACATCTTTTGGCAAATTTATCTTGAAGCATTTCATATTTTTATCATATTATAAATGAAAAATTTAAAAATGTTTGTCAATATAGAAAATGGTTTAAAAATGGTTGTCAATATATAAAAGTACAGTTCCATTTTGTATATTAACTTTGCAACCTGTAACCTTTCTGAACTCACTCGTTAGTTCTACTAGCTTTTTATAAATTCAGTGTAAGTGCTTCCTTTTCAATTTGGATGACTCTTTCTCTCTTTCTCTTTCCTTCCCTGCTTCCCCTCTCTCTGTCTCTAGGTTTCTCTTTCTCCCTCTCATTTTTTTTTCTCTAACCTGATTTCACTACCTAGAATTTCCAGCATAACATTCAATAGAAGTAGTGAGAGCACGCATAGCTATCTTATTCACAATCTTAGGGAGAAAACAGTGATTCCCTTTTAAGAATGGTGTTAGTTGAGTTTTTTGTGGATGCCTCACAGGGTGAGGAACTTCTGTTCCTAGTTTGCTGAGAGTTTATCAGGAATGGATATTGGATTTTGTCACATGCTTTTCCGCACCTATTGAAGTGATCATATGAATTTTCTTTTTTAGTTTGTTAATGCAGTGTTTTATACTGATTGATTTTCTCATGTTAAACCAACCCTACCTTTGGGGGATACACTGGGAATGTCTGATCGTGTTGTGTTATTCTTTTAATATATGAATAGATTTTAATTTCTAAAATATTGTTTAGAATTTTTGCATCAGTATTCGTGAAGGATATTGGTCAGGAGTTTTCTTTGTTTATAATGTATTTGCCTGATTTTAGTATCAAAATGATGTCCCTGTTATGGAATGAGTTGGGATAGGGGTTTATGAATACCTTCTCTAAGACGCCAGATAATAAGTTTTTAGGCTGTGCAGGCCGTACGTTCTCTGCCACTGCTCCGCAGGGGCCGTGAGAAAGTCACCGCGGACAACTCCGAGTGAGCGCTACGTCTGTTCTTCAACACTTTGGGACCCAAATCAGCAGATGGGCTCAATTTACCTACAGACCTTTGCTGGCCAACCCCTGAGTCAGGAAGCATGTCTCCTTGAATCTAACACTTATGAAAACTGCAAAGACGATCTAAAAGAACAAGTTTGGGGGACTATTAAATAAATATTAATCCTTATCTTAAGCTGTGGTCGTCAGGGTGAGTGGAATTGGGCTAAAACTAAACCGACATGTATATAGTCACCTGATTTGTGATGAACAAATGGGCGTGTGCACTGAGCAAAGGTTTGTCTTTTAATAAATTGTGTTGGGTCAACCGTATGTCCGTATGGAAATACCCATATGGAAAAGACTCTTAAAAATCAACAAATAAATGTTAAATCACCCAATAAAAAATACTCAAAGATATGAATAATCTCCTCCCCTTAATGATGTTGAAGGTACAGGAAGCATATGAAAAGGTATACAACATCATTATTCAGAAAGTAATGTTCAAATTAAAACAACAAAATATCACTGTACATCCTCCTAGAAGGACAAAAATCAACAAGCCTGACAAGATAAAGGCAAAGATAGGAAGCAATTAAAATCATTGTATATTGCTCACAGAAGACTGAATTGCTTTCCCTATTTTGGAAGAAATATTTGTCAGTGTTTATGAGAAGTAAACGTATGACTACCTTACAACTGTCAATTCTACTCCTAAAATTATATGCCTGAAATTGATGAATGTATGAGTTCACCAAAAGACATACACAAAAATATTCATAGAGTTTATAATAACCCCCAAAACTACAAGCAACTGAAAAGCAACCAAGGATATTAAATTTTAAATTGTTAGCATTTCCTGAAATTGTCTTGGAAGCATTCTTAAAGTACAAATTAACATTTTAGCCCTAATAAAATGTCACCATAACCTCCAGGCCATTAGGAGTCAGTCGTATACTTTAACATGTATATATTATTTTTAATCAATAAAGAAATTTTAGAATTTAAATCTACAAACTTCAAAGTATTGACTCTGTAACATAATTAATGTAAACATAATTCAAAGATACTATGGTTTGTTAATCCTCAACTTGTTACTATTTTACATTGGGTGGATTTTTTTTTTATCAAGCATATAAATAAAGATATTTTAAAATGGTATTTGAATCAAATAATGCTGGAAAGCCCAACCACAATGTTACACTACTGACCTGTCCTTTTCATCAGAATGGACTAGGAGGAAACTGGCAAGGATGATTTTTGAGTTTACAAAAGTTGTTGGAGGGTCTGGTCCTACTCCTATGGAAGAGGCCATTCTGCCTCTTCCTGGGTTGTGTTCATGAGAGTCTGAAGGACTGAGAATGGGAATGAATGGGAATGCAGCACCAGCTCCCGCTGAGCAGGGACCCGGATGCGGGACTCGATCCCACCGCCTTGGGATCATGACCTGAGCCAAAGGCAGACTCTTAACTGACTGAGCCATCCATGTTCCTATTATACACCATTATAGTTATTCTCAATTATCCAGGTGCGTGTAGGTCAGGTGTGGAACTGACTAGATAGGGCAAGTGAGGCTTAATGCAGGAGCAAGTTTTGTGGGAAGAAATGAATGTCAAGAAGTACTAGACATGGAAAACCAAAATCCTGTGGGGATTTGAATCCAGGATCTTTTGCTTGCCAGATAAGTAGAATGGATTGCAAAGCAACAATCAGTTGTCCTAGAAAGTAATTTATTTGATATGCATCATATGGACATTTAAAGAGCATGCCAGTCCACTTTTAGAATTTTTAATTGAGAAGTCACCTTTTGTTTCCAGCAGGAAGTATACGAACACAAACCTCATTGGTACAAAACATGGCAAAGGCCTGAATGGAGGAGGCTGTCAATTAGGGAAAATGAAAGATACAAACTGTTTTTTCATTTCCTGTGTTGACATCTATTAAAAAAAAAAAGTTCCAAAGGAAAAAAAACCTCTTCTTTCCGCTCTCAAGACAAATCACCAAATTCTGAAGTCCACCTGTGTTAGGTGTTGGACTGTGCTAGGTCACCATGTGAGAGTTACTGCTTTTGAGGAAATGGGAAATGTTCAAAACGGAAGCCACCCCCCCCAAACCTCCCAAAAGAGCAAAAACACAAAACAAGTTTAAAGAAAGCTGGAGGGTGAATAGAGAAAAACACTCTATCAGATCAAAGGAATCAAAAATGGGCACAAAGGATAATAAGCCTGAAGCAAGAACAGAGCAGGGGCCACAGATGAGAGAACACAAAACTCTCTGAGGAAAGACGCGTCTAGTAATTGGGTAGGAAACAGTCATTCACGACAGAAATGACTTTTTTTTTTTTTAATGAGCTGGGAAGTTGTAGATTGTGTCGAGACATGGTTTGAAATGAAGGTTAAAGGGACGGTGGATCTTCTGAAGAACTTGGGGCCGAGGAGTTAGTTACATGCCTGTTAGGGGGGGGGACAGTAAAGTGTCCCCTAAACTGAGAAGGTGCCTTTAAACTGGAAAACTAAGCAGGGGGCTCCAGATGGTTTACACAGAGCTTTATGTGGGGCAACTTACCGTCAGGGAGAATCTGCCAGAAAGTGAGACAGGGCCGCTGCCTCGCTATTCTCGGAAAGGTCCAGGTAGTAGTCCCCAGATTTTATAGGGCAAGGGGCCTTGCAGAAGAGCACTGTAGTGAGAGCAAAGGGGTGGCATGCTGCTCAAAGGGCTCGCCTGCCCTGATTGACAGCTAGCCTTTAATTAGATCTTGGGACCCCAGCTGTGTGTCAAGAAGGGGAAAGACGACGTTATGTCTAACAGCCATGGGGGGCCTCAGTGAGCCTCCCCGCATCCGCAGCCGGCCCGTGGCGGGCCTTCCTGACGTGTGTCTATTAGTCTCCAAGGGCTGGGAACACATTCCCGCAGAGAGGTCATCCCGGGAACCAGAAGGCGGAGCCAAGAATGGGGTCAGTATGGTCCGCCCTACACTTGGTCAGACCGAGCTCCGAAGTCTCTTCCTTTGGCTGAACATCAGGAAGGGGCCCCCAGGGGTGGAGAAACCCGAGCACATCCCGACACGGACGGGCCCCAGATGCTGGGCATGAATAAACAGAAAGGAGCGAAAGTCTGGAAGACGTGGCAAGCCGCCGCAGGCCGGGATGTCTCTCTGGGAGGTGAAGAAAGCCCCAGCTGCGCAAGTATGTGCAGGGCGCTGGCGAGCCCGCGTGGAGAGGGCGGGGGAGGGACACTGACCGCCGCGCAGATCTGGGGCTAACACGTGTTGCTTGCGGTGCTGGCTTTGCTATGCATCAGCCACGTGACCTTAGGAAGCTACACACCCCACACCCCCCAACCCCCTCCCAAGCCTCAGCTCCATCTCTAAGATGAGAATAATAGTATATGTTTGTGTTGGGAAAATAAACTGGATTAATAAAACAAGGAGAGTGACTCCCTTCTTCTGGTTCCCTGACACGCAGCCCTGAATGGGCGGTGGCCATCGATGATCCCTGCGCCGGGGAGTGGGGGGGTGTTCGATGGTATTCTGGAGAGCCTCTCAGGCCACACGGTGCCAGTGCGGATTTAAAGGAAGGAGGGGAAGTTGAGGCTGGAGACAGGCGTAGCAGTCTTCTGTGCCTTCCTCCGTTAGACCAGATGGCCCACTCCGCAGTCTGGCCAGTGAAAGGATGATGGAGATTTCAGAAGGCAGGGAGTTGGAAGTAAGTGAAACCAAAGGAAAAAGACCAGCCAGAGGCTCACGTGAACTGTGCCCGGGCAAAAGGCCACTAGGTCCCCGGCTGGATGAGCAGGGAAAGGCTGGACAGCAGTGCCCTTGAACAGAAGTCACCGCTGGTGCAGGGTGGAGTGGAAGCCGGGGGCCCTAGGGGAGAAGTCCTGGGTTCTCCCAGGGTTTATCTTCTGGGATAATGGAAATTATCCATTATAACCCCCCTCCAGGGTTTATCTTCCGGGAGAAATGGAAATCCAGAAGGCAGCACTCTCGGAGAAGGGGATTTGGAATTTCCTGTTACAGCCACAACCCCTGAGACCCACAGGTTTCGTGTCTTCGCTAATGCAGGAAGGGTCCTGAGTCAGGCTCAGAAGGGCAGGATATCTGGACAGGACACTGTGTTCATTGCCTTCTTTGGTATATAAAAATAATGCCTGTGCCAATAATCATTAATGAGAAACATCTGGAAAGAGGCAGAGTTTTAACAAAACCAAAGGTTTTTGCAGGGTTGGGGGCAGAACGGGGAATTCAACCAGGAGGGCTCCCAGAATGCTGGGAAGGGATGATTTGTTTTTGATCTTCTGACTCATCCACCAAAGGAAGTAAATAAAATTCATCAAGGTCTCGCATTTGGCAACAGTGGATCCAAGGAATATGTCTTCACTCATTCACTCAGAGGGGTACTCTGTGCCTGGGTCTGTTCTAGAAGCTGGGAAATACAGGAGGGACCAGAAGAGGCCCAAACGGGGAAATACATCTCTCAAGGGACTCGCATGCTGGTGAGGAGGATGTTAGGGCGACGAGAAGTCAAAGAATAGGTAAAACGGACGGCGTGTTAAATCTTCGTACCTATTATGAAGACAAACAGTAAGTAGGACTAGCAAATTAGGGTAGGGTTGCTCAGTGATAAGCATGACTGTTAATCAGGGCCCCACCGACAAGGTGAGTGCTTGGTGTTAGGGTCTCAGTGCCCACCCCCCCCACCCCCCGACAAAGCCCAAAGGTCCTGCCCCAGGAAGGGAGCAGGCACTCACCCACTCCACAGCTGTCCTCACCGGCTTTGGCCCCCTGGTGGGGCATCAGGCTCACTTTCAGGGGTTCCCAGTGTAGGAACAGGTTTGGCCTGGGGTTACCTTCCTCAGGTTACTAGGTAGGGCGCACCTGTGGGAAGTTTCAGCAGCTCCGGTTACTAAGGAAAGCTTTCCAGGCGCCTGGGGGGCTTCGTGGGCTGGGTGTCTGCCTTGGGCTCAGGTCATGATCCCAATCAAGTCCCGGTTTGGACTCCCTTCTCAGCGGGAGCCTGCTTGTCTCTCTCCCTCTACTCCTCTCCCCTGCTTGTGCTCTGTCGAATAAAGAAAATCTTTAAAAATAAATAAATAAATAAAGGAAAGCGTCCCAGGCTAGGTAATGAGAAAAGCAACGAGTAGAACCCGTGAGAAGAACATCGCCATTGGCCATTTACATTAAAGTGCGCGTGTTAGGTTGGGGGCGGTGTGGAGGGGTGGAGTTCACGTTTCTGTTTTTGTATGAAGAAGTTCCAGCCGGCTCCACAGGAAGCTAATAAGCGTGGTTCCGTTACTGATGGGGGAGCTGGGCGGTCGAGGACTATGTTGGGAGCAAGACTGCTTCTTGTTCTTTATGGATGCAGTTAGGAAACCCTTGCAAGAGAGACTGCCTGATGGAAACTGTCCAACAAATCCAAGTTTTAGCCGCATTGTCCCAAATGGCCGGCAGGTGGCGAGAGCGTGCGACGCTCTCCCGCAGGTGGGCTGGAAGGGGAAACCCGGCTAGGGGGCCCCTTCCTCCGGCCCACCCCTCTTTCTGTGCTGTGATTTCGCTGTGTCTTCATTCCTCCGTATCACCCTTTGTTGACCAAAAGACAAATAGATTCGTTAACCGGGCCGACTCCTTAAAATGCTTTGGGGGGCAGGGCAAGGTGCAGGGGAGGCAGGTGGGGAAGGCACACCCGAATCTCCGGGAACTACCAGCATCTTGTCCACACCGGTTGGCTCTCCGGCCTTCACTGGGCGGGAGGGGGACACAAGCTCATCGTTCCAGTGTTGAATATTGTCACGAACGTCACAAACAGAGGTCAACAAAATACCGGATTCTCGCACCGAAAAAAACTTAGAGGTGATGATATGTAACATCATCCAATACCTACTGCTTAAAACAACAACAACCCCACAACCCACACTCAACTGCCTCACTTTTTTACAAGGATTTTTATCTGAATTAGGATTCCGTTGGTTGCTGCCTGTCTTAATTCCTAACACTTGACCAAATGTCCAGACAGTGGAGTTTGCTCTTTGGAAAAGGATTGAGAAACGATTATGTGGGTCATGGCAATTCTCATTGTTCACGGATTGTCATTGCTTGTAGACCCTTTCTGTGAAAAGTGCTGGGAGAAGTTGTTTTCTAAAAAACAGAAGTAATTTACTGATATCTTCTGTTCGTATTCCGTTCACATTAAAGTTAGCATCTTTTAAGCTTATAATCGAAACACTTTTCCTCTGAAAAATCTTAGTTTTTTTACACAATAAGCAAACAAACTTGTTTTCTATATCCATAGGCAAAGTAGGAAAGATTTGTCTTAACCCTTTTATTATTCTGATTCAGGAACCAGAAGGAAAGAGAGAAGAAGTATTGTCACTAGTATTGAAGTATTGAACCTAAAAATCTGACCTCAGGTGAGGTCAAGGTCAGACTTCAGTGGAAACAGACTTTTCAATCCCTTCTTCATTTTCAATTGACATTCACTAATATTCACTAATAATACAATTTAGACCTCATGATATTGCAAAATAGCTTAAGAGAAAGGGCCTCCTCTAATGAGCTATAATGGAACACTCTTCTTCCTGGCTAGTACATTTGTTTCTTATTTAAAAAGTCCTTCTCTATAGTTATATTTTCCTATTTTATCTTGAAAGGCCTTGTTGGCTTTCTATTTATTTTTAGGGGTCTTCCCCCAACAACCACCCCATAACCAGTTGCCACAATCAATTTTTTGGAGCAGCCCATCTTTTCTTCACTAACCTGAAATCTCACCTCTCTTTTCTGAAGTTTCAACAAAAAATTAGATGTGATCCTTGGCTTCCTATCTAATTCAGTTGGTTAATGCGTCCATATCTCTGCAGTACCCAGTGGTATTATATAATAAGTCTTTTATCACTAAATCATGTTCTCCTTCTCATTGACAGTTTCCTGGATTTTTTAAAAGTCACTTTATTCTTCAAATAAATGTTAAAATTAACTTCCAAATTCCAAAACTAACATTAGGATTTTGACTGGAAGTACCTTGAATAATTATACCAATTTTAGAGGAACTGACATCTTTATGCTATTTAGTATTTCTTGTCCATGAATATATTACACCTTTTAATACCTTTAAATAAGAGTCTGATAGCATTGGATTTCTTCTTCATCCTCCGAGGCAGCTGTTATGTGGTTCTCTCTATATATATATGTAATAATTTTTGAAAAAGTTTGTTGTACAGGAGCCCAATTAATTTTTGTAAATTGAGAAATAATGACCAAAAACCAAAATACACTCCTTTCCACATATTTCTTCTCCATAATGATGATGATTTGCCCATTTTGCATGTCTCAATCATATTTTAAGAGCATGCAAAATCTTTTTAGTTATAGAAAATAGCTCATAATACAGAACCCACTGCTCTTCTCATTCTACTGTGAGGCCCCATCTACATATTGTGTAACTTGTAGGGTTATGTGGCACCAAGACACCCTGAATAAAATACTAAGGGAGAAGGAAAGAAAAACCAGTGATCAGCTTAAAGAGACAAATATGTGAAATATCACAGGAGGGAATATGGGTAGACAGGACAGTTTTTCTCAACTCAGTTATCTAAAATCCATTTCTCCAAGTGACCAATTCTTAAGAATTATTGAAACTTTATCAGTGTATTTATCAATTTTATAATAACTTATGTTAGTGTAGTTTAACTTGTATTTAAAGATTTCTGAGACTAGGTTGACCGGCTTTCGGTGTGTATTTTTTATGACAGCCTTTTAAAGAACACTCAGACTGTCTCTGTGCCATTGCCCGCGCATCCTCCTAAAAAGAGAAAGTGCAAGAGGGAAGAAGGAAAACAAAAACTTAGAGAAGATTGGGAAGCAAAGGACTCCAAAGGCCTAAATCCAAAGGCCTACATCTTTACCACATATCTCTTACACAGCTAGTGAATCTAATTAAAATTGCTTTAACTTTACATAAAAAATGAGCCATTTTTGGTAAATCAGGAAAATTTAATAGAGTCATCTCAGCGTCCAGTGGCCGAGGCATTCCTCCTTTGAATACCATAACTTGTAAAAATGAAAAACCAAAAATCTAACAAACTTAGCGGAGCGAGCCCTGAGATGCAAGGGTGGAAAGTGAAGGTTGTTCGAGCTGATGCTCAGGCCTCGTAGCAAAGGGACCTCTCCATTTCTGCCTCTTTGTTCTCTAACCCAGTGTGTTTTGGCAATGGCAGAAATCCCGGCCAGTCTTGGTCACCCTTCAGGACCGATACATCATCCGGATGAACGTGCTCCGGTAACTTGCCCGGCTCCTCGATGCCACTTTCCCAGAGTCTCCCAGGAACCGATGAGGCTGCCGCTCAAGAGGCCTGTGCTACCCGCTGAGTCTAGCGAGCCCCATGGCCTCAGCTTTTCTCTATGATGGGCTAAAATGGGAGGCAATGGTGTTGTGAGATAGGAGAGATAAAGGATTCAGTAAGTTCGGATACGCTTGCTAGCAATGGCCTGAGAGTGAAACACACCAAATCTAGAATGAGCGTCTATCTCGGTGAAGTCCAGTATCTGCCTGATCCAGGACAAAATGGGTCCTAGAAGGCTTGTCCTGGTATGTGGGACACTTGGCAGCGCCCATACTGGTCAGCTCTGCCGAGCCGAGTCTACACTGAAGAGCTCCCGTCTAACCTCTGCTCTGGGCCACCTCGCTTACCAATTGCTTGGGCAGCAGGAAGGACGCTGAGAAAAGAAACACGACATGCACACGGCTGGTAGTGTCTTCCTGATTACTGGGAGCTCCCTCCGAAGCGTGGACCTCGTGGCTGGCGCTGGCCCGGGCCAACACTAGTTTCCATTCTTCTCGCTCTTCCCCGAAACTTGTCAACAAACCTCCACTCTTGTCCCCTTCACATCTTTGCCTCGCCAGGCCAATCAGCCACACCCCTGCATCAGTTTAGGTGGATATCTCAGATCATTTCTCTTCCCAGCGAAAGGAAACAATGAGATGCGATGCTTCCACTTCCCAGGGGCAGAGGTGCCCCCTCTGGTCTTGTCTTCCACGGAACCTCCCGAGTGATCGTTGTGGTTACTGTTTCTAATACGGCTGCTGTGATTGGAGTCGGCAGTGGTGTTATGTCCCATATGCTGAATGTGCGAGGCCCTGTTCTAGGCATGTTTAACGTGTTCGTTCACCGGAAGCAGTACTCTAGCCCCCTTTTTAAATGAGGGAAAAAGCTAGAGAAATTAATGGGTCGATGCAAATTTTAAGTGCCGTGGCCTAGTTTCAAACCTAGTCTTTCTCAGCCAACAAAGCATAGGAAACTCCTCATGTTATTAAAAATAAAAAGCATAACTATGTTTCAGAAGTAGAAATAATTGGAGTGTAAGCTGTTGGCTCTAATAGTTATTTTCTTCCTCCAGCACTTGCTCGGGCTGGGCCTGGTATATCTTGCTTCCGTATGACAATCAAATTCCGTATGACAATCAAAAAACTATAATCAAATGCATTATAGTCTTGTAGATCTGATGGTGTGCAGGTAATAGTAGGAGCACGAACCACATGTTCACCGGGTTTCCCGATATCAAGTGTATAGTGTAGTTTCCATAGTAAATGAGAACAGATTCATTGACAAAGACTAGAAAAAACATTAATAATGTGCAAAACAAGTTCTTCAGAAATCCTTTTTTTATTATAAAAATTCAAAAATTTCGCTCTACTTTGATGTGCAGAATGCAAATAGGCCTTCATGCAAGGCAAACTCGAAGGAGAGTTGCATATCCAACATTTGGGGGCAATATCAAGAAAAGTGACACTTCGAAATTAAAGCTTAAGATAAGTCATTTGAATCAATGACTAGTTTGTAGATATAGTTATTACTAATTGGAAATTCACCATATATTATCAAAACTAGAAAATAAAATTAACCAAAGTTATATTACCAATGGAATTAACTTTAACATACCAAAGGTATAATGGAAGAAGAGATATCTGATCTTTCCGTAGACTTTGTCAGTGGGGCTCTTTCAACTCCCCTGGGGAATGGGTGCCTTGATTTCAACAACTGCTGGCGATTAGTTTAAAAAGAAATAAGTGCACGGTAGAAAAATGAAATACAATCATTTGATATAGCTGGAAAAAAGGCTATAGATAGCTAGATAGAACAGCTAGTTCTAACAGAGTGTTCTAGCATTCTGGTTTGTGATTTCTGGGGAACACCTGTCGAATAGTTATAAGTACTTTGAGCAAAAAATATCTATTTATTTTGTGATATGATATTTCACAATGCACATTTTTTTCAATGACATACCGTGTCAGTTTAGCTTTGAACCAATTCTTCTGAAGCTGATCAGCAATCGGTTAAAGTGAGAACAGTTTTTCAAAGAAAGGATAAAAACCTTGCCTTATTTACAAGGGGACCCCATCAAGGGACAAATTACCCCAAAGATGAAATTTGATTTATTTACCTGATTTGTTTATGGCTTAGGCAGTTTAATTTTCTGAGTAATAGGAGAATTTCCTGGGATCTTTTCAACTTTGTAGTTTTCCGAAAACTTAGTCTTTACAGATTTTCATCTGGGAATGGACTATTGCCCATGACTCATCCTCTGTCTCAATCCTTGTCCTTTTTTAAAATTCTGATTTCTATATCCTATAAGACAAACAACAACAACAAAAAGTATTTAGCTTGGAAATTATTGTCTGGCTATCTGCATTAATAGAGTGTGTCAGGGGGTGACAAAAATTGTTTATGTTCTGTTTATTTATAGATACTGAGTTATTATTAGTGTGGGATGGAGATGAAGGGAAGAACTTTCTTTTCTCTCCCTTCTTTGTTTTTTCTGTTATGACTGGACATGGACTGTGTGGAAACATACAACAAAAGAGTCAGTAGCAATTCAAACCCATATATATATGGGAAACTATATGGAGGCAGTTCCCAAATGCTGGACAAACTGTTAGAAGAAGCTCAAAAACAGAAGGAAATTTAAGAGAGCAGGCAAAATTGAAGCTGGCATTCAAATATGAGTAGGATTTGAGTCAACAAAGGAGAAGTGTATATTGGACACTGGGTTTAACAAAATATTGTTTTAGGCACTGCCACTGTATTAAATTTATATCCGTTTTAGATAAACTAGATAATATATTTAAATCAAATGCATTTGAAATCACCTAACCCCCAAACCAGCCATAGTGGAAGCTTCCAAATGCTTTATAGATCATGGCTTTGAAGCGAAGAGACACAGAATACTGAATAGTTATAATCCAGAGACATACAGTTGTTGGGGTGACTGGTTCTTATTTCCGACAACCTGACATGGAATTTGTTCTTCCACTGGTTCTAGGCAATGTCAAACATAGGATTTAAAATACCAGCAAAAGGAACTTTAAGATACTGATGGTTTCGGGAGAGTCTAGGATAATTGCCAT